>VZTZ01009406.1:251810-276368 GCA_013400955.1 Drymodes brunneopygia
GCTAAGCTGAGACAAGATGGAAATGAGGCAGAGGTGTCTCCAGGCTGTGCCACGCCCCACCTTTGTTTAACTCTTGCAATGGTTGGGAGTTGTGGCCACGCTGAGGGGGATCCTGGCAGTGCTGCTGCTGCTGCTGCTGCACCTCTGGGCCCACGGGATAGAAAAGAGAAGAAGTCAGAGAATTATTTTCATTAGATAATCTGTTAAGTGAGACCTGGGTGCTTTTAGCGAGCTCTCTGTGACGAACATCTTTGCAAAGATCCACATGATTGACAAAAGATTCTCCTTGAATGTTGATTTCAAAGTTACCTTTGTAGGAAAAAAAATCTGTAAGACACAAGTGTGTCTGTGTACACATATCCATTCACAAAAAGCCCAAAGCTTATCTATAATTTGCTGGAGAAATACAAATGTGGTGGTTGATCTTTCTTTTTAAATGAATTGAATATTAGCATTCTGGGCTTGATTTTCCATCTGTGTCCTGCAAAAAATTATAAAGGAATTTTCTCTGACTGTGATGTGAGTGAGCCTTATGATTGTGTGTGTTCAGCCTAATAAATGAATGACATTTTATTTTTATAAATAGGTGTTTTTCAAGAGTTAGGACTGAAGCAATCAGAAATTCTTATTAACCTATCACAGTTAGCTCTCTAATTAGTGCATGATTGTTGTTTTATAGAAAATGCCAGCCAAATATTTGGGGGTTTTCCCCAAGAATGACTCCTGGGCACCCACAGAAGCTTATTCAGAATGTATAGGACTAAACAGGGGAAGAATTTATCCCCAAAACATCAATTTTCTGAAAAAAAAAACCAAAGAAGCTTCTGAGAAGCAAAGCAAGATGCTACTTTAAAATTCAGTTATTGTCTCAGTGATTGACTGCACTAACTGCATCCTGCCAGAAACGACTGGCTTTTAAAATATATATTTGTGATTAGTTTAATTCATGGAGCCTTTTTCCTCTGAATTGATTTGATGAAATGAACTAGGCAAATAATAAATTTTTCACTGGAATGAATCTGCTTAATCAATTTAGACAATCAGTTTGTTCTTTGCTTAATAACATTTGCAAAAAGAAAACAAAGTCTCTCATTAACAAGGAAGGCCAGGCATTTATAATGAGAGGTGGCATCTAACATCAGGTTGTGTCTTCTGCAGGAGCAGAAAACAGGATTAAACATCTGGTACAAGTACCTGGCTCTGAAATGCTTCTCCTGCATTCAATTTGGGATTCAACATGAAGTAGGAGGGAAGAAAACCCTGGCACCAGTCCCATTTTCATCCCTGGATTTTGCCAGGGCAGGAGTTGGTGACAGGCACAAGGGTCAGATCTGACCCTGCCAAACCCACGGAGCCTCCAGTGGGAGCTCAGGGAGTGACACAGAGACCAAATGTGGTGTCAAAACCCTGCCTGCGATGAGGTTCTCTCATCTGCTGCTTGGAGAAGGAGTTTATTTTGGAGAGTCATTAAATATCTGCTCCTTACAATGGGCTGCAAAGTCCCAGCTCGGCTGGGCAGCCTGGGAGTTCAAAGCACCCCTGCCCAGGGAAAACAAACACTGCTGGCCAGGGAGTGATTGTGCTGGTGCTGCAGTGCAGGGGACTGGGAATTTTAAAGACATTATCTCCTAATGTTTTATTTTCTCTGCGTTCTGGATTTTATGTTGATTTTAATTATACCTCTTAGGAATAATATCTGGTAAACTAATTTTGGTGAATGGCAATGAAAGAGCATTATCCACCTACGGTAATTACACATATTTCTTAGTCCCTAGGTTAGATAGTTTTACTTAAACTGCACTGCAGAATTGATAAACACCTTTTTGCAAAGTCTGCCAGTGGAGTTTCAGATAATAGAAATCTAAAATACTAATCTCAGCATCCCAGATGGCTGCCTCTAGGAGCAACATAAACTGTTACCCCTGACAAATTTCCTTTTGCAGCTTTCTCAGAAAAACACAGCAAGCCAAGGCAAAGACATTCAATATTTTCCCTCATGGTTGCTATTAATTTAATAAATTGGGTGTTAATCCTTCTGTCTTTGAAATCAGAAGGGTGGGGGGTTTTTGCCACTGTTTTGATGCTGAGTTTTGCCTGTCCAGTTGCTCTCCCAGGGGTGGTAGAAAAGCCCAGCTGGCTGGTGATGGGCGTTTTCTGGTGCTGCTCAATGGACAGGAGAATTGCAATGATCCCATCTCACAGCCAATATTATAACAGACTGACACTTTGGGTTCTTTTGATTAAGCAAATATCCTATTTACTAAACCGAATGCTCAAAACCATTATTTCTGATATTTTATTGTGAAAAACATTAACAAATAGCATCCTTTCCCCATGTTTCCATCACATTTGGAAACAGAAGCTGAGGATGAGCAGTTGATTTCACTTGTGGGTGATGTCTAATGACTGCTACCTCCTCCTGGGGCACTCCCCACTTCTCTCCACCGTTTTCTTCTCCTTCAAGCCCCTCCCCAAAGCACATCTTTCCCCCAGCACTTTGCAGGTAAATGCACATGGAAGTTCTAGACTAAAATGAATAATAAAATGGAAGTAAATCCAGGTGCCTGCGGGATGGGACAACTTTTCCTGCTCCTGAATGGCAGCTGTGCCTCCTTCAGCTCTCACTGGCTCCCAAAAGCATCAGGTGTGTTCCTGGGGTGAGAGGGAAGGATTTGGGGGTGAAAACCCAACTGTGTGATGTTTTCTGCAGAAGGGTTGCCTGGAGCCAGAGCTTCCTTTTGTTTGTTTGGGTTTGGTTTTTCCTTTTCTCCCCTGAAATCCTCAAGGAAGGCTGGGTTCAGGAAGCTTGAGTTAAGAGTCTGGCAGACCAATGAAAAGATGTAAAGAAATTATTTAAAAGGTACATAGCCAAAATTAGGGGGAGCCAAATCAGCAGCATGAAGAAAGAAAAGGGGGTTTTGTGCCAGCAGGGGTGTCCCAGTCAGTGTGGCTGGGTAAGCCCAGCTTGGGGGAGACCCTGCTGGCTCTTGGGCTGGACCCAGCTCTCCACAGCCTCTGCTGCAGATCAAGGTGCAGTTACACCCTGTCCATCCTGGCATCCTGCAGCCGATCACCTCTGCCGGGGCTTTGCCCTTAGCACTGATTAACGCTAAAACCAGAATTCCATTAGTGTCTTTAAACTGTTCTGTGCAAATTCACTTTGCAGTCGGATTCTGCCCCACTCCTGCAAGCTGTGGCAAATACCTGCCAGCCTCTCCCAGCCGGGCAGGAGCTGCTCAAATCTGCTGTTTTCTTTGGCCTTTCTGTGTGTCAGGAAAGTGAAAAGCAGGGACACAATACATCAGAAGCAGCTTCCCTATTTAGCGCCCCAGAGACACCGTTTATATTTTAGGCTAAACCTGGGCTATTATGCAGCGACAACACCCGCTCTTTCACAGGACTGGACTTTTGTAGTCTGGGAGATCAAGCAAGGAGAAAGCACCGCTCCTAATTCTCACCTCTGAAAAGCCCCATCAGCTCACATTGTACCTTTCCCAGAGAAGAGGATGCTGTGAAGTCCAACCCGAATCTCTCCCCCCAGCTTTAAGCTCAGCTTTACCCTGAGAGGAGCAAGGCTGGCAATGCCAGCTCCCCTCCTTTGCCTCTTCTGGTGGTGCTGGGGCGGGACACGTGAGGGGTTTGGGGAAGGTGGGGAGGTCTCTTTGTGCCTCTTTTTGGGACATCCAAAGAGCGTCTCTAAAGCCTGATTTTTACCTCACTGAACTTGGAAAAAAAGGCTGCACTGCATTAAAATGGGGGAAAGGCCGAGTCTGTGCTTTTAATGGACATTATATTCATATATTTTATACAGTGATTTGTATTAGACAGGAAACTGAAAAGATTTACATCCTTGTTACCAGTGATCTGCAGTACCTGATAGTGTGAAATAAAATATTGCACTGAGTGCAGTGACTCCCTGCAGGATGGATCCTTCACCTGGTCAGCCAAGGATTTCCACTAAAGAAAAGTATGGTGGGATTTTAGGTTTGGGGATTTTTTTTTTCTATCCATTCCAGTCAGTCTTTTGTTAAACTGTTTCTACAGACTTTGGGTATTTTTATTTTTTTTTTATGATAGTAGAACTATCAGGTGTAAAAATATATGTGAGATAAAGAAAGATTAAAAAATCTCTAAGACATCTAACAGATGTCTTACAAATGAATGAAATGATTTTTTATCACTTCAGTAATTCATTTGGGAACATTTGATTAATAGGATTAATGTAGGAATAAAGGTAACCAGTAATGGTTAAACAGAATCTAAGTGTTCCATTTACTGAGTTATGTGCTGTTGCAAGAGCAGAATGCAGGAAATCTACAGCCTGGAGATTCAAATTGGCTAAAAAGTGTAAGCCAAGAAACATTTTGTTCCAGTTGCTGACTGTGAAAGAAACAAATACAGAATTTTAGGAGTGCCCTGCATTATAAAGAGATTGTATGAGATTTAATTTGGGAGTAAATCTGTGCTGCTGGGAAGAGTGGCTGTCAGGTGTCACACTGCTTCGTTTTGGCTGGAAAATTAACTTTGTAATAATCCATTCCTTGTACAGTGCATTGAAACTTCTGTTTAAACTCCAAGCTGATACAGGGCAGGATTCTCCACGGATAGAAATGAATTTAATTTGGTGCCTGGTCTCTCATTAAGCACGAGGAACCTGTGTCTGTCCCAGCCCAGGGAGCTGGGACTGGTTCTGGGGCTCAGGCCTGGCTTTGGGGTGGCTTTAGGCTGTGTGTGAGCAGAGGAAATGTGCAAATAGCAAACAAACAAAACAAACAAAGCAAACTCTCCTCTGCCTGCTCTGCAGTAAAGGTCCTCCCTGGGAGCCCCACCCCAGCCCACTTCCCTTTCATCCTGCAGGAATGCCTTCCGAAAGGTATTTAAGCAGCAATTTGGTGTAACAGGGGGAGGGGGCTCTTTAATTGCAGCTAATTGAACACTTCTGACTTTCTCTGCTGCTGCAACATTTCCCAAAAGCTACTAGAAAAGATATTGAGCCTTTTTATGTTGAACATGTGTCAAGATACCTGTTCTTGGTGGCTTTGGGTGAGCCAGTAGTGAAAAAAGAGCTGCAGACGTGCCATTTTGTGGGGGAAATGTAAATTCTGACATCGATAGTTTGCATCTTGATACTTTGTGGCTGCAACCTTAATCTTCTGTTGTGGCATTATATTCTTTTCGTGACATTGTGAGGGTTTTTGTGGTGGCTTTTTTTTTTTTTTGGTGTTTGTTTAAACACCCAGAAATCAAATATTAACCTGATTAAGAATTCAGCGTTACACGTAAGGCGGAGGAGAGCTGCAGGTGGTGACAGGCAACTGGATTGTGTTTGATCTGGCAGTTTTCATCTGTGCCACCATTTTATTCCTGCTGTGGGACTGCAGCAAAATGGTGCTTCCCTCGTTCCATGGCTCGGTGATGAGCAGGGGTGTGAAATCCCAGCCCCTGCCAGGAAAGGAGAGAGATGTGCCCTGGCTGGGGTGTGACCAACATGGGATCTCCTGCTGGGGAGCTCCTGGGACTGGGGCAGGGGAAGAGCCACTTTAATGCTTCTCGTGGCATCAGCATTGAGGAATTCCATTGTCCAGTGAGATTTTTCCTCTCACTCTCGTGTTTCCTTTGGGCAGGGCAGGGAGATGCACAGGGATGCCTTGTGATCACATCTCTGAGAGAGCCAAGTGCCAGGCTTGGCTCCTCACCTTCGAGCAGCCCCAGTCCTTCCTCCCACAGGCTCTGAGGAGAGTTTTACTCCAAGGTTTTGCCGGGAGGAGGCTGGGTGTGCAGGGAGCTGGCAGGCTGTGCAGAGCCTGGCTCACCCAGGGGTACCTGGCTGTGGTCCAGGCAGGGCAGCAGGGGCACCCTGCAGCTAACTGGGACCCCAGCAAGGGAAATCTTTTCCAAGCAGAAACTTCCACAGCTCTCTGCTGACCCAGGAGCATGTCAGCCCTTTCTTGGAAATTTCTGACATCCCCTGAGAAGGTGCAGCAAAGTTTTTTGTTTCACAGAATCAGAGAATAGGTCGGGTGGGAAGGGACTGCAGGGCTCCTCTCCCTGCTCTCATCCCAGAGCACGTGGCCCAGGACTGCCTCTGGATGGTTCTTGAACCAAACTCCAAAGCTCTCTGGGCACTCTGTTCCAGTGCTTGGTCACTGCAGAGGAGAGAAGTTCTTCCTCATGCTCAGGCTGCTGTGATCAGCCTGTGCCTGCTGTCTCCTGTCTCACTGCTGGCACTGAGCAGAGCCTGCTCCACCCCCCTGCACTGAGCTGAGCTCAGGGCTGCTTTCTCTGGCTCACCAGGCCATCTCCATCTGCCAGGGTCTCCAAGGGCTGGCACAGAACCACCAGCCTGGGATGTCTCCAATGAGCCCCCAGGCAGGAGTGGGGTGCTTTGGGCTGGGCTGTGGGACTCAGAGCCTGGAGATGCCTCCTGCTCTTGAAGCCAAAAGCTCAGGTTGGAACTGGCATCTTCTCTGCTGAAAGAAACCTTTCTCCTGGGTGATGGCTGCACATGGCAACACCCTTGCAGAGGGAGCACAACCTGTGGCATCTGAGAGCCATCACTGGACAGAAAGAGACCCCCTGGTCCAGCTGGAGTGTCTGCTGGGGGAATTCTGATCCTCCTTGTGCCCTGAGACAAGTACAGCTGTGGGCCAGTAGTGCTCAGATCCCCCTGTGCCCTGCCCAGGCACCTCTGGAGGAGTTTCTGGGATGTTTGTGTGTGTTTGTTTGTGCAGGGAGCCAAATGGGTTGGGGCATGGACGTGCTGCCTTCCAGTCTTAGAAAGGAACTTGCACAACTCTGGGCTGACTGACAGAATAGGAATCCACTGGGATTGCTTGTTCACTGGTAACTTAAAAAGGGAATTTTGTGCTGGGATGAACTACAGAAGAGAAGCTATTTCAGCAAGGGTTTTTTTTTTTGGCTTCAAGTTTTCTGCATGCTTCAGCCTCACAGTTGTGCTTAAAACTGTTGTGTATCGATAAGAGTTTCCTTCCACCCATAATCTCTTCTCTCCTTCTGTTCCCTGCTGTAAACAAGCCATTAAAAATGTGTTTATGACATCACAGTTGGTGACCATGGAAATGACTTTGATGTTAGAAAGACAAATATAGCATCATGATTTCACGGCAGGATCAAGGCAGGAGAAGACCCTTGTTCAAATGGTGGGTAATTAACAAAGGTGGTGGAGGGGAAGTTTGAAAAAAAAAGTGAAGAGCCAGTTGACTCAATATGATACACTTTAAAGTTTTTTTCACAGTGAAAGAAATAAAATACATTTCAAAAATCTCTTTCAAATGAAAAAACAGCAATGCTCTGACTGTACTCTTTTAAATAAGCTGAGATAGGGTAAACAGAGAAGTGGAGGGGTGAGGCTTTGGAGTAAGAATTACTCATGTGCCAAAAAGCCCAGAAAGCATCTTTCAGGCTGTAGTGGTCTGTGCTTAAGTCGGGCCAAATGAGACCATGGGGCCAGCCCTCCTCCAGCTTACACCAGTAACAGTCCTGCAGGTTTCCAGTGCAAATGGATGCAGCTGGGATCTTTATCCTGGAAAATCATCTTCCCTTGCTGTGTTATCCTTGTGGTCACACCTGCCTGCAGCCAGATGCCTCAAAGGAGTCAGGGGAGCCAAGTCTGGCAGCCAAGCAAAAGTCTTTGGCTCCAGATTTTGCTGTGGTTCCAACTCCTCCTCAGTCCATTAGGCCAATGCTCCTGGCGTGGCTGGATCCATCATTTACACAAGCTGTTGAAAATCAGCCCTTGTTTTCACATACATTTTATTAAACCATTAGCATGACACACTTCAGAGGTAGCAGGACCAAGCCTGCTAGGAGGGCATTGTCAGAATCCTTTCTGGGCTCACTTTCTGAGCAGTTGTTCCAACATATGTAATTATGAATAAAATAGCCTCTGAAAAGACCTGCTTGGATTCAGAGAGAAATGAGAACAATAGTGCAGAGATTTTAAAAGATGGTTTTTCTCAGCTAATTGTTTTTAATAAAATGGTAAGTGAAGAAAATACCAGGAAACTATAGTTAGGGTGATGATGCTTTGTTCTGCAGAAATATGTGCCCTGTTGCCTCTCTTATTACAGAGCCACAAAGGGAATGAAGTGTAAGGGAAGGGGAAAGTGGGGATGAATGGAGGTTGTTAAATACTGCCCTGGAAAGGTCAATAATCTGTCTGGAAGGTAAAGCTGATATACAAAAAGCCCTGCAGCAAGGCTGCCCTGAGTGCTGCCAGCCTGTTTCAGGGGTCACTCAGCTGCTGGGGCTGCTGGGTCCCCTTGGCTGCCCCATCCCCTGTGGCCTGGCTGGCACCTCGCCTTGGAAATGCTGCCCAGGATCTCCAGGTCCTGCTGCTGGGGTCCACACTCCCTCCTGTGCAAGGAGACCCCCAAGGTTTGGGGGATTTGTGCACTCCTCACTTCCAACTCTCTCAGAGCTGCAGCCTCAGCCCTGCAGGTGGAGGGGAGGATGCAGCCCCTCCATCTCACCTCTCTCAGCCCTGCAGGTGGACAGGGGGATGCAGCCCCTGCTCTCATCCTCACCTCTCTCAGCCCTGCAGGTGGACAGGGGGATGCAGCCCCTCCATCTCACCTCTCTCAGCCCTGCAGGTGGAGAGGGGGATGCAGCCCCTCCATCTCACCTCTCTCAGCCCTGCAGGTGGAGAGGGGGATGCAGCCCCTCCATCTCACCTCTCTGTGCCCTGCAGGTGGAGAGGGGGATGCAGCCCCTCCATCTCACCTCTCTCAGCCCTGCAGGTGGACAGGGGGATGCAGCCCCTCCATCTCACCTCTCTCAGCCCTGCCCTGCTCTCTGTGCCCTCTCCACTGCCCAGAACATTCCTGAGCCCATTGCACAGAGCAAAGAGCACATACACCCAGACTGGCCCCTGTGATTTCAGTGATGTGCAGGCAGACCTGGCTTGTGCAGTGTCAGTCCTGGGCTGCCATCAGCCTCTCCCTGTATCATTAAGGATCCAGAGTATTATTGTGAGCAGGTTTGGTGTGTGGTTCACTCTCCAAGCCACTTGGAAATGGTTTTGCTTATGAAACAAGTTCTGGTGCTTTGTTCTTGCTCAGATTGTGGAGGTTTTATGGGGGCCAGCACGGGGCTGCAGGGGTGGGTGCTTCTGCCTGTGCTCTTTTGGCTGAATTTGCTTGTGAATGAGAACTGACTCGTGTGCAGCTGTCAGAAAGGTTTTCTCACGCTGATGTTTTGCTGGTTTAACTCTTTTAGCCCAAGGCACTGTCCTTTGGGGTATCAAATCTGCAGATTTGGGATAGGAGGGAATGGCTTTGCCATTTCAGTGTGGGCTGGGAGCACGGGGGTCCTGGTGGTGCTGCAGCCTCTCCCTGGGCAGGGCCTGCCTGGGGACCCTTTGTTTGTCCCCCTGGGGTGGCCGTGGGCAGCCACAGGGAGTAGGGGTCCCGGCAGGCTGGGGGTGGGTCTGCAGCCCTCACCTGGGGGATGAAAGCTGCCTCTCTGGGCTTTAATTGAGCTTCCCGGGGGAGGCTGAGATGCCCCCAATTAACCCCTTGCATAATTACCCACGGAAAGAAGCAGCCTGGTGCTGGGGTGGGGGGAAGGCACTGCTGGCCACTGGCTGCCCTTTGCTTTAGATGGGCAGGTTGTGTCCCCCTTTGGGGACAGCCCCTGGGGTCAGAGGGGCAGGGGAGCTGGGACACCTCTGCTGGGGGGTGACAGGGAGGGCACAAGGGCAGGGGGTCCCCAGGGTGCTTTATATGCAAGTGTAGAGAAATTCAGTTCTCCTTGGGCCAAGGACTCTGTGCTACCTGGGCAGCAGAAATTCATAAAGGAGCAAAACCTGAGCTATTGAAGGGCAAAGGGAAGCTTTGGACACATCAGGGTTTCTTTCTGTTATGCTCATATCTGATATCTAATTACCACTTTGGAGAAGCAAAACATTTCTCATCCAAAAATCCCTCTGCTTCATCTCCTCTAGCCAGACCAAATTTTACACCTAAGAAATCAGTACAGTAAATCAGAAAACAGCATCTTTTCCTAAAGAAGAAGGAGTGAATCCTTTCAGCCTTATACCTAGCAGCGAGAAAGATCATAAAATTGAAACAATCTAAAATACTCCTGGTTCACATTTAGCAGCTGTCACAGAGCAGCAGGGAAGTGCAAAGTGTAGTTATTGCTTATTTTAGGTACTTTGTTTTGTTTATTTTGTTTCTTCCATACTCTGGATAGAAAATGATGCAAGTTTGCCATGTGAGAAAGGAAGAAAATTTATTTTGATGGGTTGCTGAGGTGTACCTGAGAAGCCAAGCTGATGGAGGGGAGCTCAGGGCTTCTCCTGTGCTGGCAGAGTTCCTTGACTGAGTCAGGCAAGAGCAGGAACCCCCAGGCCTCTGCCAGCAAAGTGCTGCTGACACCAGGAATTTTGTTTGGACACATCCATCGGAGCACAGGCAGAGAACACCAGCACTCCTGCCCCAAAGAGCCTTTTCCAAAGGGAAAAATGGTGGTGGATCCTCACCACAGTGATTGCAGGGGATTATTCTAGGATTCTCAGAAGAATCTGAAAACCAATCTTTCCATGTTATTTCTGAGTAGCAATTGAATGGATAATTTCCATGCCCATTATCAAAATGATGGGCTGGCAGTGAAATTGAGCTGTATTGTATTTGATCAGTAATTGGTGAAATGTTTTCCTAGGGTTAAAAGCAGAGTTGGCAACATCTCTGTGCAGGGATTTACAAGGTGTTTAGATACATTTTTATTTATTCAGTTGCTTTATGCTACCCAAATGCTTTGATGGTGTGGAGAAAGCTAAGGGGATTTATCCAAGTATTTAAAGACAAACTGAAAAGACTTTTCTGAGACCCAAGTTCAGAGTTGCACTGCCTCTGTGAGCTGTTGATGACAACTAACATTTTAAACAATGTGCAGTGTAAAAGTCTTGATCATTAGTGACTTGTAGGTCTGGAGAACAGAGCAGCCTCAAAAGCAATCAATGCAAATGCACCAGAGTAAATATAAAAAAAAATCGATGATAAAAGAGTGAAAACTTTCCTTGGCTTAGATTTTCTTTCAGATCATGGTAGTAATAACTAGGATTATGGTATATCTTTGATTTTGGTTTGTGTGAAACAAGAATTTGGTAAAATGTGCCCCACTTTTTCAATTGAAACAAAGAGAATAGATTAAGATTAGGAGATAGTAAAGAAAAGAAATATGTAAGGAAGGAAAAGCAGCTGTACTTCCAGTGCAAGGTGAACTGAAAAGCAAAGCTCTGGTTTAACTCTGGTTTTCCATTTCAGTAACGTGAGCAGCACACGGTGGATGGGAATCACTGAGGCAGGGACAGGCAGGGCTTCAGCCTGAGCTTTAGAAATCTCTGTGCTGCAGCAGCTGGGGTCAAAAGCAATTTTCTGGAGTTACTTCTGCCCTGTGAGGTGCTGGCAAAGGGGCAGAACTGAGCTGCTGCAGGCCTGGGGAGGGCAACCAGCAAAGACCCCCCATCCATCAGAGCCCAGCCACCCCTGCACACACCCAGTGCCACTGGAACACCTCTCCTTCCTGCAGGCTCTGCATGGGCAGCGTGTGCTGCTTCACTGCTCCTCTGCCCTGCAGGCTGGATCCAGCCCTGCAGGCTCACAGGGGTGTCTGAAGCCCTCCCGTGTCCCTGTGGGGATGGCAGGTCAAGGTGCTGGCAGTGTCACAGCACCCCAGGTTCCTCACCTCGGGCCTGTCTGTGGCTCACTGTCTGGAAAGAGCTGATTCTTAGATGAATATTTAAATATTCCAAATTGTCACTGCCATCTGACACAAAAAAACCCCCTCTGATTGGTAAATCTGATGCATCCTAGACAAATATTTAAGTGATGTTTGATGTTAGGGCAGTCTGTCTGTCCTGGGGTTCTGTGGGCTTCTGAGAGCCCTGAAAGGCCTCTGGAGGGGATAATACATGAAGGGACTCTGTGACTTGCCTGAAGCCAGAAAATCACTTGCTGAGGAAGGAATTGGAATCAGTTCTTGGTCTGGCAAGCTGGATCTGGGACGGTCCTTCCTCTTTGAGCAATGAGACAATCCATTTAAAAAGAACCAAATTAAAAGGAAGAAAAATATTATTTTAATATTTCTTGTTATAATATACAGCTCTTGGAGCCAGTGTAAGCTGTGAAGTCAGATATGATAGATTAATGGAAGGGGACCTAATTTACCACCAGGCCAGGTAATGTAAAACAAGGCTTTGCAGTAGCTACATAGTGTTTTAAAAAATGTTCCAGACTGATATCAGCACTTCTTTATTGCATTTTTGAAGTGAGCTCCCTTAAATTCAAAACTCTGTGCCCACCAATTATTCATTCTCTTGTTTTAAGGTGTGTTTGGCAATTGCATTTCCTGTGACAGCCCTCCCTGGCTCCATCTTTGGTGGCTCTCTCTCATCCTGCTCTGCTGGTGACCCCCGTAGGCATCCCCATCCTGGGGCTGTGCAGATCTGGCCCCTGCAGAAAACAGCTGGAAAGGAGAGGGGGAAAAAATGCAGCCCATCTATCCTGGATACCTTGAACCACAAACAGCCAAGGGGAAGCATTTCCATCCGCTCTCCTCGTCAGGAGAGCAAGCAGGCTGGAAAAGTTGGATGTGCACAGTGAGTGGGAGCTGACCCGGGCAGCCTTGATTTACATAGTGCACACTTGGGACCTGCTCATTACCACAACATCCCCCTAATCATCACCTCGGCATGATGGGCACAGGGATGGGAACCTGCCCCGGGATCCCCAGCACTTCATTTTCCCGAGCACACCCAGCCCTCTGCAGTTATTGTGATATGACAGATGCACGTATCATGGAAAGCAGGTCTTGCATGGCATTACACAATGTAAATCAATAATGTGAAAATACAGCCGTTAACACAATGTACAGTTTTGCCTATTACTACAATGCCCTGCTTGTTCCAAAGGAAAAGCAATTTTATGCTCCACTGGAGCATGGTTTGCTTAGCCTTCAACTAGCGGCAAATGCCAGATACTGCAAAGTGTTATTGTTACGCAAGCACTGCCCTGGATTTATTTATAAGTATCCATGCAAAGACTAATTTCAACAAGGACTAGGACTGGAGCCCCTCTGAATATGGGGCTGAACTGCCCTGACCCTGCGTTTGCAGCACTCACCCAGATCCTGACCCAGCAGAGCTGCACAGTCCCGTGCGCTTCACTGAGGCTGCCCCTGTTTTGGGCTGGGATTAAATCCTCCCTGGTTTTAGGCTATCCTAACGTTGGCACCTCACAGGCCAAAAATCAGACACACCCCAAATATTCAGGACACTGCTCTGGCTGCTTGCCCCTCACCTCTACCATCAAACTCCTCTCCTTGGATATGGGGCTTGGCTGCCTCCCTGCATGGCAGGAAAGCCAGCACCTCTTGGGCACTTTTTATCCTTGTTGGCAGAGATGTGGGGAAACAGGAGCATGAAACCTCTGAACCCTAATTGTTGATATGCACCTCATCAGCTGCTCCCAGTAGAAGTTAATTCCTTTTAGTTGAGGACACAAAGGAAAGAGCTGCTACGACAAAAGGAAAGATCTGCCTGGATCACGGGGGTAGCAGGGGAGAGCAGCAATGCTGCTGTGTAAAGGTGACCCCTCCTGACCCTCTCTCGAGGCAGAAGTTGCTCCATGTTCACTTCTGGGCAAGGAAGCCTTGATGTGTTTAACCTGCAGTGGAAACAAAGATCCCAGAAAAAGGTGTTGTTGAGGTAGAAAAGCCATCATTCCTGAGCCTGTCAGCTCAGCATGGTGGGGCATGAAAGGGCACTACCACCTCTCCCTGTCTGTGCAGCCCTCCTCGGGTGTGACACCTGCCCTGCCCAGCTGGGCTGGCATTTGGATTGTCCCCTCCTGCTCCATGCTGGCCTGCAGGAGTGGGGGAGCAGGGCAAGGCTGCTCCTGCCAGCTCCCAGCTCCCAGCTCCCCTTCCACTGGCAGGACTGGTCTCCACTGGAAAGGGTCGGATTTGGCAGACAGGCTGTTTAGTGCAGTCAGATTCAATATCCTGAGAGTGTGAACAGGAAAATGTGGAAAATGAAAACAGATGGGAATCCTCACAGGCTCCTGTTCTACCAGCTCTTTACACTCCAGGTCTCCTGTGTGGGAGCAGTTGGGCAGCTCTGAGAGATATTTTCTTGTTCACGTTTGGAGCAATTTCTGGGTCTTGACTTATCCCTGAGTCGGACGGGAAGCATGTTACAAAATGTTTGATTATTTCACAGAATAGAAATTCTGGCATTGCTCAGTTCTGTTTTCTGCCTATGAGGTGAAGCTGGGGAAGGATTAAAAGCTCCTGCCAGTTGCACTGTGCTGGCATCCAGCCACTGCAGGTATGGTTCTTAATGAGAGCTTAATTAGGAATCCAGGGGTTTGCTGGTGATGGAAGGGTGCAGATGCCAGCTTCTTTCAATAAAGGGGAATTGTGTACAGAGGGGGAAAACCACAGCCCCATTCCTCCTCTCAGCAGCCTGGTGTGGGAATAGCTTGAAAATTAGGGTTTTTTTCTCTGAGGTCTTGCATAGGGCACGGCCCACTGAGGGGCAGCTTGGCCTGACCTGCTCAAAGGCTTTGTGGCAAATTCAAGTGGGTTTCATCCAGGACAAACCACGCATTGGGGTTCATCTCTGGGTTCTTCTAAACATATTTCTTTTTCTCACTTGGGCTGATGTCAATTTGAAATGCAAATGCAGCCTTGAAGTGGGAAGTGGGAGTGTTTTGTCTTTGAAATGTCCATACAGAATATCTCTTTTATTAAAATACACTCCTTTTTTTTTTTTAATCTCCAGAAACGTTTGCCATGTTTGGCCCAATTTCAGGAGTATTTTGGTGCCTGTCCCCCTCCCTTTGGCTTTGCATGTTGTTTGTGAGGGGGGAAATCCTGTCCTTTCTGTTGTGCCTCCTTGTCACCCCCTCCCAGCCCAGCCTCAGTGCCCTCCCCTGCCCGCACCTCTGCTGGCTCCAGCCCCTCTCAGGTGTCTCCAGGTGGGCCTTGCCTGACCCAAACACGGGATCAGGGCTTTGTTATTGATCTCAGTTTGCTCCAGGCCATGGGGTGGCTTCTGGTGAGCCACAGCTTTGCACGCAGAGGGGAGGGGAGGGGAACCCTCCTTCCCCCGTGCTGGAGCTGCCCCTCCAGCCTGGGGGCTCCTGCTCATGGAGGAGAAGGAAACAGATCCCCTTGGTCTTAATATTTCTATTACATAGCCTAGATTAATTTTGATTTTCTCTTTTGACTCCTTTGTTGTGTTTATTTCAAGGGATTTCTGTCACCTCCCTTCTGCACTTCAATGTGCCTGAAAAAAATCCGTCAGGAGTGATTGTGTGTGACTTGAAGAAAGTGCAATTTTTAAGACTTGAATTCATTTTAAAATCCCCATTGCTTTCTATTCTTTTCTTTTCCTCCAAATTAGTGCATCTCCATGCTGAAACTTCCCCATCTGACAACGCTGTGTGTGTTATTACTGCCACAAGACCTTTCCACCACTGGGTTTCTCTCCTTTCCATTTCTTGCTATGAATATGAGATTTGCAGGGAATTGCTCTGTGCTGAATATTTGCATCAGGGCCTGAGATGCTTTGAGAAAGACTTCTGGGAGCTGAGAGAGCCTCGAGATCAAACCAAAATACTGTGGAGAAAATTCCCCAAAGCCGTAGACAAATATTTCCAAACATGAATATTTCCACCCTGGTAATTTTGTTTAAATATGTTATTGCTACAGACAGCTAGACAGACAGGCAGACACCCATGGACAGCTGACATTAGCATGGAGCTTCTGCTGTCACCCACAGATGGGCTGCGTGGCTGGAATGATGATTTTTCAGCCCTGACTTTGGGGAGTTTCACATATTAGACAGTACTAAAAGAATTTTTAATTGGACTCATTTTACTTTTTTTTTTTTATTATCAGAAATGAGACAATGTATGTGAACCCCTGTGGTTCCTGTAGTCTCAATCAGCTGCCAAATAATATCATAGAAGTTGTGATTGGATTAATGAAAAGCTTGTAACAAAATTATGGTTATGAGGAAATTATCCTATTGGGGGCTTTAATTTAAACTGGTGGGACAGAATTAGTCCTAAATTAAAGAAAACTGCTAATTGTCTAGATATGGCTGGGTTGATAAATGCACCAGCAGGATCCTGTTCCCAGGGTGTCCCTGTGCTGTTCACAGGGGCTTTGAGGGGAAATGCCCTTGGCAGCCTTGTCCCCTCCTTTTTGTGCTTTTTCCATGGTGTCCCTCCCGGGCTGCTGAGGGCTCTGAGCTCCTCCCCAGCCCCCTCAGGTCACTGAGCCCTGGGCGGGTTTGGGCAGCCCAGGAGCCCCCTGTGCTTCCCTGGGGATCCCAGTCCCTCCCCTGGGGTGAGAAAGCACCCAAGGGTGGGACATGGGGACAGCACTGGGACTGGGTGAGGTGGGGACTCATCCCTTGTGTCCCATCCAGCGCCTCCCTTGGTGCTTGGAGTCCCCTGAGCCACCTGAGCCTTGAGCTGCTGCTCCCTGCCCTGCCCTGGGTTTGGGGAGCTGCTGGTCCTTTCCCTGCCCTGCTGTGGGTTTGGGGAGCTGCTGCTCCCTTCCCTGCCCTGGGTTTGGGGAGCTGCTGCTCCTTCCCTGCCCTGGGTTTGGGGAGCTGCTGCTCCCTGCCCTGCCCTGCCCTGGGTTTGGGGAGCTGCTGCTCCTTCCCTGCCCTGCCGTGGGTTTGGGGAGCTGCTGGTCCTTTCCCTGCCCTACCCTGGGTTTGGGGAGCTGCTGCTCCCTGCCCTGCCCTGCCCTGGGTTTGGGGAGCTGCTGGTCCCTGCCCTGGGTTTGGGGAGCTGCTGCAGGGTGCTGGTCCCACCCTTGGTGCTGTGCTCTGCCAGCAGCCCCAACAAAGCAGGGCCCCAGCTCATGGCTGCTCCTCATTTCAGGGCAGAAAAGGGCACTGAAACCCTGCATCCTCTAGAAAGAGTTGTTTTCTTCTGCTGGGCTCAAAAACCAGCCACAGATCTGCAACTGCAGAGCCACAGCTGCACCTCGTGCTGGGAAAGGGCTGTACTGGGGAAAACTGACTGTGTTTCATTCAGGAGCAGAGCTCAGCTCTCCCCAGAGCTGAGACCCTCTGGGTTTTCCTTTCAATAACCCCAGAGGTGCTGGAGGCAGTGAAGCCCACGGGACACCCCACAGGAGAACCTGGGCTGGCTTTCATCACTCCTTGTGCTGCTGATCTGGACCTGCTAAAAAGATTTTGTGGGCCACAGCATTAACCTGTTGTGTGCAGCTCCCCTGCTGCAGAATTCCTGGGGAGTGATTCCGTGGGGTGTGGCAGGTTTGTGGGGCACCAATTTCATCTTACTGGGAAAATCCCACACAGGGGGGCTGGCAGCAGAGCCCCCTCTCGATGCAGATGGGCTGCAAAAACTCAGTCACTTTGAGACAGGACTCTGGTGCCACTAAAGGGTGTTGTTAAGAAAATATTAACTTGGGAGCTGTTCAGACTAAGTTTTGCCTCTATTTCTGAGCCCTTGTTAGGTCCCAGTGTTTTGCCTTGGGTCAGACTGCGTTGCTGGATCAGTTGACTAAGAAAAAAAAAAGCTCAGTTTCCTTTGGAAATTTTTTCTCTCCCTTAGGAAAATATTTCTGTTGCTTGCCTCTGTCATTTGCCTTCAAGTGGTAAATCCCAAGTAAATAAGTCTGTATTTAAAGCAATAAATTCAGTGCCTTTCCTCCAGAGGCTTTATTTTCTCATTTAGTGACCTCTTGTTCCCCATGTCTTTGACACTTCTCCGATGTGCATTAAGCAAATATGCAATCATCCTTTCATTCTCTATCTTTGCTTTCATTATGATTTTTTACACTTCATTACATTTCCCTCTATAATTGCAACTCTTTGTTGTCCCAAAGTTTTATGGCTCTTTCCTCTCTTCTCTCACTTCTTGTGTTTCTTTGTTATTCACGTTAGCTTTTCTTGACACTGTGTTCCTAGTACATTTTCTAGATGTCAAGCAAACTCTTAGGCCTAAACTCATTTATCTTTGAACACTTTCCATTTCCACTTCAGTGCTCTACCCCAATGAATTCCATCCAGAACTTCCTTTTCTTCTAAAATTGGCTGTGCTGCTTTTATTCAGTGTTCTTCCCTTTTTAGGCCTAATTATAAATCCAATTGTTCGGTCCTGAATGCTTCCACGAGCTCCATTCATTTCCGAGCACGGTTCTGCCATAACTGCCGGGGGAAGTTGCGTGACTGCCCTTTCAAAATCCTAATATGATCTAGATGAGAAAGAGATGTTATTTCTAACTTAAATTAAACCCCAGCACAAGGCCAGGCAGTGAAGTCTCCCCGCTCCCTCTCGCGGCGCTGCCTTTGCCCACCCGGGAGGGTCTGGGGGCTGCTCGGGGGCGGCTCCGTGGAGCTTCCCCAGCGCCTGGCGGGGCTGGGCCGGTGGGCAGCGCCTGCCTCCCGCCAGCACCGAGGGCAGAGCCCTTTGAAATCCACCCGAAGCAGCTCCAAGGGGTAAATGCCTGATTCCCACAGAGCTACGCCACAGCCTGCCTTCGGAATTTTTACTGGCTGCTGGAATAATTGGATGTTGATTTGTGAGGAGAAAGTGCCAGCATTGCTGATGTAATCTTGGGCATCTTTGGAATAAGTGGTCAATTTAAACTGGTGGGACAGAATTAGTCCTAAATTAAAGAAAACTGCTAATTGTCTAGATATGGCTGGGTTGATAAATGCACCAGCAGGATCCTGTAGGGAAGCAGGGTTTTGCTGCAGCTCTCTACCTGAGGATCAGTTTTCTGTTTGGGCTGAATTTTGGCTCTGCAGCTGGGCAGGAGTTGGCAGGGGGTAGCTGGGGCCTGTGTGGGGACAAACCACCCACAGTTTGGGGAGCTCGTCCCTCTGCCAGGCTCTGCTTGGAGCTCAGCTGCTCAGACTCAAGGCAAACAAAGCCCACTGCTCCCCTGCCTGACTCCAGCCCAGCCTTACACAGTCAGAACTCAGGAGCAGCTAAGGCACATGATGGGCTTGCTGTATCTCCAGGTACCCCCTGGTAATGTTTGCCTTAAGGTGTGTTCAGGTGCTCAGGCTGCTCAGGTAGCTTCCTCTGGGTTAAATGTTCTCAGGAGGGGAGCACACAGGACTGGGAGCCCAGTCTAAAACAGAATAAATGGGAACATGATGTTCTTTCAGTGGCATTGCTGGCAGGATTTGCCAAGCTTTCATGAGGGCAAGGCAGTTCTCTTCTTTCTCCTACAAAATTGCCCTTGGAGGAAGGTGATGACAAAGAGAATTTCTCTTGTCCACGTACTGATTTAACCTGATTTCTTCCTTTTCTTTGAGCATCTGGAAAAAACCATGAGTAATGTGATGACAAAGTTCACCCTTTGTTCTGAGGCAGAGAATGTCAGTGATTTTGCAGACCTGGGGCACTCTGCCATCCCCAGCCAGCGTGAGCACGGGGGCTGCTCTGCTCTCTGGGCACTGCTTTGTCCTGAAAGCCCCAGAGAAGCAGCCCCTGCTGCCTGATCTGTGCTCCTGTGACCTTTCAGGTGGTGCTGCAGCAGTGTCAGCAGGCCCAGGCTGCAGGGTGCTGGTCCTGCAGGAATGTGGGTGAGAGCAGGGCACACTGCCCTGTGCACGCTGCTGTGGCTGTGCACGTCCTCGAGCATCAGCAATGTGGGGATCTGTGTGTGCTGCAGGATCACTGCTGTGGCTGTGCACGTGTGGGGATCTGTGTGTGCTGCAGGATCACTGCTGTGGCTGTGCACATCCTCGAGCATCAGCAATGTGGGGATCTGTTTGTGCTGCAGGATCACTGCTGTGGCTGTGCAATGTGGGGACCTGTGTGTGCTGCAGGATCACTGCTGTGGCTGTGCACGTGTGGGGATCTGTTTGTGCTGCAGGATCACTGCTGTGGCTGTGCAATGTGGGGATCTGTGTGTGCTGCAGGATCACTGCTGTGGCTGCGAGTGAGTGACCTGGGCTCTGCTGCCCACCCGTGCAGCAGGATGGGCATTGCTGGCTGCAGAGGAGGTGCAGGGGTGGTGCTGGGTGATGCTCAGTCTGCTGAAGGTTTTAAGATGCTCACAAGCTGGTTTGTGTTGAGCTCAGTGATTCCAGGAGGACTTGCCTGTGTCCAGCTTTGCTGGTGCACAGCAGCCCTGTTGTGGCTGGGGAGGAGACAGGCATTATCAGAGTGCACCAACACCCACATCAGCGGTTGCCACACGTTGCTGTGTTGGTGCCATGCACACAGCAAGGAGGGCTTGGGAAGAAAAGCATTTTTTCTCATCTTAAAATATCTGATAGAGGGAGATGGAAAGACCTCTTGCAGCAACTTCTCTGTCAGGCCAGCACAGCAGATGACCTGAAAAAACTAGCTATCATATACCATATCATGCAAATAAATACATCTTGCTGTTTCTCTAAGCCTCTATAGTCAGCTGTGTGTGGGGGATAGATATGACTGGATTATTATAGTCTGTCATTTCAGCCTGAATTCAGACACTCTGTTAAGTGAGTATTATTTAATAGTCTGGAAGAAGCCTTTGGAGCTGTTATTATCTCTCATGTAAATGCACATTAAAGCAATTTGAGCAGGCGAATCATCTCGCTGAGGGACTGGATCCCTCCAGTGGGAGCCCTGAGGGGTCTGTGCCACATCAGAGCTCCCTGTCCTCTGGAATGGCAAAGGGGAGCTGTGGGGAGCCCCGGGGTGTCAGGCTGCTGTGAGGACTGGCCAAGCTGCTGCTCGGGCTGTGGGATGTGCTCAGGGGTGCAGAGGAACCAGCCTGGCTCGGGAGGAGCAAGGTGAACACGTTCAGCACAAAGAGGAGCCAGCCTGGCTCAGGAGAACCAAGGTGAACAGGTTCAGCACAAAGAGGAGCCAGCCTGGCGCGGGAGGAGCAAGGTGAACACATTCAGCACAAAGAGGAGCCAGCCTGGCTCAGGAGAACCAAGGTGAACACGTTCAGCACAAAGAGGAGCCAGCCTGGCTCAGGAGAACCAAGGTGAACAGGTTCAGCACAAAGAGGAGCCAGCCTGGCTCAGGAGGAGCAAGGTGAACACATTCAGCACAAACTTTAGGGCTGCTCTCAGCAAATCTGCCCTGGCTGCCTGCATCCGTGGCCCCGTGTCTGTGTGCCACAGCTGTGCTGCCTGCAGGCTGGGAGCCAGGACCCCACCAGAGGAGGGGAAATTCCCAAGGTGCCAAGAGGAGCCTTTGGGAAAGCTGTGGATTTGGAGGGGTGGGAGCTGTGAGGAGGGACTGCACAGCACCAGCCAAGAGGAGCCTTTGGGAAAGCTGTGGATTTGGAGGGGTGGGAGCTGTGAGGAGGGACTGCACAGCCCCACTGTCACCAGAGAGCAGCGAGACGTGGAGAGCGAGAGGGGAGGAGGGAGAAAACCCCACACAGCTCAAAGCTGCTTGGTGGGGATGCTGCTCTGAGGCCTCCATGGCAGGGCAGAACAGGTTTAGAATTGCCATAGGAATAGGAATTTGTGCTCATTTTCCAGCCCTGCACCCTGCGCTGTGCCCAGCTCCCATCACAGCCCACAGCCACCCTCCCAGAGCCAGCACCCCCAGCTGCCTCATGATATTATTATTTTTTTATTTGCCTCAATAAAAATCTGTGAGTCATTAAGTGCTTGTCATGTTTTGATACGTGGATCAGGAACTGATCAATAGCCAGCCAAATTTAATAAAAAGGAGCTCTATTCTTGGGGAATGAGCTTGTTACCATGCCAACTATCGATCTTCCCTGACAGGCTCTGTAAGTTGCAAAATGGGGTCCTGATGGTAGCTTGGTTTCCCTGCCTGCCAGGAAGGGTGTTGGTTGCAACCTCCGTGTCTAAAAGACTTCAGAGAAAACCCTGGTCTGTAATTCTGCCTCTATGTAATTCTTTGGCAAAGGTTCTGCATTGCCTGGAGCTAGTGGAAATCATCTAAAGGCCTTATTTTTCTTACTGAGTCTAAGGTGGTGGAAATAAAAGACAGAAGGCAGCAGGGCTCTGGTTCTGCACCTGAGCCTCTCAGGGCAAGGAGGGATGGAGCCCAGTGCCAGTGCTCCTGCCCCACTGGTGCCTGGTGTGCCACCATGGCTCCTGCACCAACACCCCAGAATTTTCCCTTGCAATGTGAATAACTCAGTATGAGCCAAACAGGTGTCAAATGGCACTGAAACAGCCCCCTGCCAGGTGGGTTTCTCCAGCTGACCATGGTGAGCAGGACAGATTCACTTCCTGAGGAACAGGGATGCTCTGCAGAGCCCCTCAGGTCCCAGATTTGATCCACAGAGCTTCCCACACTGATCCTCAGTCCCTGCTTTGGAAGCTTTGGCATCGCAGCTGTGCCCTGGCATGGATGGCACTGAGAGATTTGGGGGAAGAGCTGAATGCAGACGAGGAGGAAGGGGTTTGTCAAATGGAATTAACTAATCCCCAGGGTTTTGGTTTGCCTGGTCTGTCTGCCGTGTTCCCAGAGTTTTATTTCCACTTTTTTCACCTTTTATTTCTCAGAAGGGGGGTGGGCAGGGCTGACTGTGCAGGGTCCCTGGCCATGTCCTTACCCCTGCCAGAGGCTGTGACAGCTTGGCACAAAGAGGCAGCACTCTTCAAGTACAAAACACTCCATTAATTTTGTCCCCTGCTTCAGGGCTTAGTCCAAAACACACTGGGATGAGTGGGGGCAGATTTTAGTATGATCTGGCCCATTCCCAGTCCAAACCATTTAAACACAGTGGCTCATGTCCTTCTCTAGGACAGCCCTTTAGGTCAGTGTTTGAGGTTTTCAGAATGGATGGTGAATTTACTTGAGGCAGAAAAAGCTTTACTGGCTTAGAAAATGCAATTCTGTGCTCAGTACAGTCTCTGAGACTTTCCTAAAACAGTTTTTCCTGCCAAAAGTGAGACGAAGAGAGAATTTGATGTTGAAGATCTCACCAAAGTCATCTGGGGAGAGGGAGATCAATTCCTTCATGGCTTTTCAGATTGTGTACTCTAAAAATCTTATTATGATTCGACCTTGACATTAGCCCTGCCTTTGGTGGGGTCTGAACTCAAAACTTCCAGATGTCCCTTCCAGACAATGCTTTTCCTTTATTCATCTCAGAGATGTGATGTGAGGTCTAACCCCAAAATGAATGTGCAACTAGCTTTTTGGGGTATTCAGAGTTGGAGGGCAATAAGAACAGATATCAAACCCTGAATATTTCTCAGTACTATTTGTGTATCAGAGGTGCCAGAGCAGTCCTGGTCCCTGTGTGAGACAGGTCATTGAACAGAGCACTTTGACTGCAATTATCAGAAAGGTCACCAGCAGCAAGGGCCTGCCCCTGTGTCTGCTCTTGGCAGTTCTCCTCCTTGGGTTTGGCTCATCTCGAACTCCCTTTTTCAAGTTTCCTCTTTCAAAGGTTTTTCTGTAGTAAAAATCAGCAGCCTTCTCCGTGGGGTTTGTTAATATGAGTTGTTTAATGGAAATGTCATTTCAATATAAGATAAAAGTGAAAGACTCCAGTAAGGTTTAACAGAACCATAGAATTACTTAGGTTGCAAAATCTCCCTAAAATCATCAAATCCAGCAGTTAACCCAGCACTGCCGAGTCCACCACTAAGCCATGTCCCCAAGTGCCACATCTAGGTCTTTTAAATTCCTCCAGGAATGGCAATTCCACCACTGCTATGCGCAGCCTGTGGCAGGGACTGAGAACTCCTGCAGCGAAGAAGTTTTTCCTGATATCCAGTCCAAAACTCCTCTGACACAACTTGAGGCATTTCCTCTCGTCCTGTCACTTGATGCCTGGGAGAAGAGACCGACCCCCATCCCGCCACAACTCCTGTCAGGCAGTTCTAGGGAACGATAAGGTCCCTGCTGAGCCTCTTTTTGTGCGGGTGGAGCATCCCCAGCTCCCTCAGCTGCCTCTCACCAGACTCAGAGTGCCCCAGAGCCTTCCCCGGCTCCGCTGCCCTTCCCCTGCACCGGCTCCAGCAGCGCAGCCCCATCCTCTCCGTGTCCCTGCGGTGCCGCGGAGTCACAGCCAGGGCAGAGCAGAGGGTGGAGCAGCCCTTTCAGTAAAATGTGTGCATGCCAGATTGAGCCTGCAATAAAAGTCTTAAAATTGAGTGAAAGTTGTTTTTGGGATCGCGCTGTGAGATCAGACGCCGGCTGCCCGGGCAGAGCCTGGGACGGGTTTAACTCCATCCTGACCGAACGTTCTGTTTCTCCCGCAGTTCGCACTGGAGCCCTGGAGACAAATGCGAGCGGCTGGGTGCCAGCAGCGGGGCGAGGCAGGGAGAGAGCCGGGGAAGCCGCGGAGGAGCCCGGCGGCAGCGCTGCTCGGGGAGCGGGGCCGCGATCCCTGCGGCCGCTGCCCGCTCCAGAGGGAGAAACAGCCCGCAGGCTCAGGCGGATGCAAACAACGGGATAACCAACTCGGAAAATACCTTTTGCTCAAGAGAGATGACTGCCAAAAGCAAAGCTGGGCTGGCCAGCGTTAGATCTGCGGGCAGCTGCCTTCCCTTCCCTTCCCTTCCCTTCCCTTCCCTTCCCTTCCCTTCCCTTG
>VZTZ01009406.1:276468-288955 GCA_013400955.1 Drymodes brunneopygia
CCCTTCCCTTCCCTTCCCTTCCCTTCCCGGCTCGGGGTCAGCACGAACCCAGCCAGGGCAGACACCGAGCTCGGGGCTGCCCGAGGGTTTGCGTTTTCCCATTTTTGAGAGCCTGCTCTGCAGTTTTCAAGATGTATCCACAGGCTCGGATCACATCGTGATTTGGCTGCGACTCGAGCCGAGTGTGCATTATCTCGGCAGACTCATGGTGTGCATCTCCTCCCCATCTAATATATCCCAACGTACAGCCAGAGTTTTACAGACAAGATAATGTGTTTTGGCTGCGTGAAATAGTTGTGCTATTCCTACAGGAGAAAAATTTAATTTTGCTCTGAATTCCTCTATAACCAGACAGCTCCCCATCTATATCCTGGGTAATAAATCAAAGCAACATGAAGTCTCGTGCACGGAACTGAAGTGGTTTCTTAAAGCAAATTTGGCAGGAAATAAGTCATCATCTTTAAAAGCCAGTTCATTCCCCATATACAATACACCACCAACTCTTTGCTAAAATCTGTAACCAGGCACATCATCTTGTGGAAGACAGAGAGAAATCCACCAGCCCTAGCAATGCTGTGTGAGACAGGCCCTTTGATTCTCTTATCAAAATCACCCTTATCTCTGTCAGGGGAATCACCCTCTGAGTTCCCTGACTCACGGGTTTGCAGTGCCCAGGAACTCAAATGTCACAAGGGCCATTAGTTTGACTTCATATAAAAATAAGGTCATGCTGGTAACACATCTTCCCTCTGCGTTTTTCCTTTTTCTTCTTGCCTCCTCAAATGATGTTATTTTTCTCTCAATTTTTTTTTTCACCAACTTTCCTTTCTAGTTTCTATTTCTATCGTGCAAACATGCCACGGCAAAGAGATGTAAGCAATGCATAATATATTTGCAGTAATGTATGATTCATTTACTAGCTTTCATAATTAATGTGGCTGTGTTTTACATACACAGTACTTCCTGCATGCATTTTATGATGTGAGCGCTCTTCAAAAATCTAATAAAAATGTAATCCATTAGAAACAATAGCACTAGTCCTGTGGTGATATTTGTGTGCAGTTTTGCAGCAGCTGCAGAAAGAACTCGGTGCCAAGTTTCTATTCTAAACACCAATTTTATGCTGCTGTTTTATGCAGCTCCTAATTCTCAAGGTGGAAATTATTATAATTATATATATTATTATAGTGATACCGCAGTTGGTCTGAGTATCATTTGCTTTCATACCCTGAAAACTTTTCAACCCAAGTAATCTTTATGTGTGCTCTCTGGAGTTCAATAAAAAATACAAAATGATGCTGAATTTATGAAGAAACATAACAGAACTATACAACAGCATCTGTAAAATATCGGCTAAATAATGCCAACATCTGCACCTCCAAAAATTCATTCTTGCCTGGGATTTAGTGAGGCTGAAAGCACACACAGCTTCATCCTCTGGGGCCCAGAGCCCTCTCTCCAAAGGTATTTATACCTCTAATTGCCACCAATGTCAGCAAAAGTTGGGAACGGCTGGAGAGCTCAGGCCATGCACTTTATTTAAACATTTTGATCTTCCTGGTGAGGATTTGAGGACCCCAAATTAATTTTCACCCCATGAAGAAGAAAGCCAACATGGCCATTTGTGTGCTATTCCTTGACACATTGTTCCAGGTGGATGGATTTGGAAGCTTTTCGTTTCCTGTCTTCACACTAAAAGTGCGTGTAAAATTATTTCCAGCAACAAAATCTACACTTTTGAAGAAGGCAATCTAACATGAATACATTGCAAATTCAAAACTGATATGAGAAATGGAAATTATTTCCAGTGTAAAGCTAGAAATCCTGGTTTCATCTCTCCAGATACCAGTCTGATGTTTTGCTTGCTTTCTTCCAGCTGAATCCTCATTAAAGCCAGTGGGCACAAATCATCCCAGCTCGATGGCAGAGTGGGGTTGGGGGATTTACTCTCATTTGGGGTCTGACCCCCAGGTTGGTGAGAGCAGCCAAGTCAGGCCCAGGATGCTCCCACATCAGCACTTCACCCCTGCACAGCACCTCAGCTGCCTCAGCTGCCAGCAGGTGAGGGGCACCAATGCCTTGAGTAAATCGAGCCTGGGCTGGGGACTGATGGGATGAGTTTTGCAGGGGATGGTTTTGTACAGGAGGAAAATGCAGCATTTTCTGAAAGGGACAGCTGCACTTCCAGCACGGCTCCAGCCCGCTGGTTTGGCTGCCCTTGCATCATCAGGCTTTCTCTGAAGGATTTGGCACGGAGATTTTTTCAAAAGCACTTAAACTTTGCTTTTGGGCTTTTCTGTGTCCCTGCTGGTGAACGTTTCCCTGCTGGAGCAGCTGCCTGTGCTGCGTGGGGAGCTGTGGGTAACCCACAGGTGACTCGTGCAGGGGCTGCTGCTGCTCCCAGGCGGGGAGTGAGCGCTCCTGGCAGCAGCGCTCGGCAGGGAAAGCTGCGTGCTGTGAGCTGCTCCTCTTCCCAAACCTGGCACGAGGGGAAAGGTGGAAAACTCTTCATGTGGAAAAATGAGCGAAAGACCTCATGGCCCAAATCCTCCCTTTTAGAGGAATCAATACTTGTGCTGCAGTTGGGAAGGGAAATCCTGCACTGCAGCGGCACAAATGTGAAGTGCTGTGTCCCTGTCCAGGGTGAGCATCCTGCACTTGGCACGGCTGGGGGGACACCGGGGGGACACCAGGGGGACACCAGGGGGACACCCAGGGGGACACCCACCCCAGGGCACTCTGCCTCCCACTTGGCCACCCCTCACCTTGCATGCTGCAGGAAGGGGGTCACTGCAGGGCCAAGGGACACTTGTACGTTGCTGTTCTGGCATCGTGGGAGGAAGCTGATAAAACTGGTCATTTCTTAGATTTTCTAGTTCTGACTGTGGAGCTGGATTTTATTGTTTTCCCCTGAATTTGAGGAGGTTCATTTTAGTGTCGTGTTTACTGCCTGGATCTTTGGGCTAGAGGTTATCTTGTATTTTTTTTTGCCACATCTTCGGTTAGTTTTGCTTGCTTATTTTTACCTTTGGGTTTTAGGTGGTTTTTTGGTTGGTTTTTTTTAACTTTTGCTAAATTAATTATTTAGAGCAGAAAAGCCAGGTAAAGCCAAGTAAATGTATCTCTGCCCTGTGAAGGTTCGGGAAATGCAAAGCTATGGAGGGGGAAGGGATCAAGCATTTCGAAACAGCAATATCTGCAAACCATTTTAAAGTGAATCTTTTCAGTATTGGAGGCCAGATAACCTCTCTGGCAGGCTTGTGCAGGTGATGCTAAAGCTTTCCTGGCACCGGCATGTGTGTCTGTTTTGCTGCAATTCAATCAGGTGCTTTTGCCACAGGGTCCCTTCTCTTTCTGCCAGCAAAGTTGTGGGAGGGCAGCCCCCCCGGGCAGGCAAAGTCCCCGTGTCCCGTCCGTGCTGAGCCCCTGCGAGCGGCAGCGGCGGCGACAGCTCTGATTCAAGGCATGCGACAGAGGGGCTGTGCTGTGACCCACCCCAGCCTGCCCAGTGCCACCTCAGCGCGCTGCTCTTCACTTTCAGGGCCTCCTTTGGTGCCCCAAACGGCTGAGAACGCCCTGGGACACGCGCCCACCCAGGCGGCCCCCTGTCCCCAAAAGCTGCCCTCCAGCTGGGAAGTCTCTGCCCCAGCAGCCCCTTCCTCTCCGCAGGGTTCCCACCCGAGCCCCCAGAGAGCACCGGCTCCAGTTCTGCCCTCTGGCAGCTGGATGAAGCGGCACAAAGTCGCCTTTGGCGGAGATTTAGGGAGGGAGGAACAGTGCGAGTGTCCCAGAAACGCAAGAGCAGCTCTGGCACACGCGTGGGGCTCTGCACGATCCCATCGCGTGACCCGAACCTGCGGCCACAAGGGCTGATTTTTGCTCAAAGCCTCGGTTTTGAGGGGGGTCAAAGAGACAAGTTTTTGGGGGAAGGGGGGAAATGCAGGACAAAAGGAAGACCTTTCCTCAGTCTGATGCGAGGGAATTTTTTTTTTTAAAGCTAATTACTGCTCGTATGGAGGGAGGAACACGACACGACGGGGGAGGTTGAAGCCATAGACCCCTTTGTGGGGTGAGGAGGGGCTGTGGCATTGCCGGCAGCATTCCCTGCTCGCCCCCTGCTTGCACCAAGCGTCGTTCCGAGGGTCCTGGGCTGGGGTGACTCTGGGGCTGTGGGGTTCTCCAGCCCTGCTGCGGGGGAGCCGGATGGGTGCAGGGGCTTCCCAGGGATGCGGAGCAACAGCGCGGATGCCCGAGAGCTTCTCCCTGCAAGGCAAAGGGGGAGGGCATGGGGTGGCTCCCGGCACCGAAGTGCCAGGTATTGACAGGATATAAAATATACATTATATATATTTAATTTTCTTCCCCTGCACCAGTAAGCCACGGGTCCATTTGCACCTGTAATTCTCGTTTCGGGGTGGATGCGATGCAGCAGCCGCTGCAGCCTCTGCGTTAAACGAGAAATAAAATAGAAATAAATGCCCGCATCTGCCCCGTTTTTAAGGCAAACGACAAAATAATTTCGTGTCTCCCGGTACAACCAAGTCCGCACAAGGACCGTGGGGAGACCCCAAAGTCTGGGGAGAAGGTTCAGTCTTTTCCCGCAAACGAGTGGTGCAAAACCTTGTGAGATAAAATTATGGAGGAAGGTGGGGGATCTCTGTAAATAGGTTGAGCATCGGCAGCCTTTATGCTCAGGTCGCCTGGGAAGGCGGAAGGGCGTCGGGGATGCCCGTCCCTCCCGACTCCCCTTTCTGTGCTCTTTGACATGGTCACATCAAAGGACACGCCGGGGAGATCTGTCCACAACCGAGTCCCTGAAATTTGCGCCTGGAAAGAGATACAAAACCAGATGATATTGATATATTACTGAACAGAGAAATATTGGATGTGTCTGTACGTGCGCGATGCCAGAGGTTTGCACAGTTTGTCTGGAAACGCCCGGAACTGGAGGCGGGTTTTAATAAAAACCATTTGCCACTTGTCTTCAATTAGGGTCTAGAAATTTAGCAAAAAGAAGAAATGTCTATTTTTTTTCTCATTTGCTGTCGGGATCAAGAGGCAAACGCGGCGCCCCTGTAACGATTTCGGGGCTCCGCGTTGAAGGAGAGAGGAAATACAGGCGGTGTTGTCGCGGTCCGAGCCGGGGTGGCTCGTGTCCCGGCACAAACCTCGCCGTGCTCCGCCGTTCCTCCGCCCGGAGCCGGACCCGGCGGGCCGCGGAGCTCCCTGGGGGCTCAGGAGCGGCGGGACGGGGAGAGCCGGCTCCGGGGACCCGGGGACTTCGCCCCGGGGCTCCCCTCAGCCGGCCGTGGAAAGGGCGAGCGCCTTACAAGGTGGCGATGTCCTTCTTTTTCTCACAGTGCTACCGGGAGAGCCCCGAGCAGCGGGGCTCGTCCCTCCCGTGTCTGGGCAGCCACGAAACATCCTGTCACCCCTTCCCAGACAGGTGATGGGCACCGCAGAAGCCAACCTCCACCGCCACCCCCGGCCCCAATATTCCCTGCATCTTCGTGTCCATGACAAATAGAGGCAACGTGAGACAGGAAAGAGGGAGGAGGGAGAAGAAGACACGCACACAATGGCCAGGCAAATTGTTAATAACTCCGGCGTTTGGGGAAGCCGGTACTGTAACTGCGCTCTCATCAGTCACCGCTCCTGAAGTGATAGTAAAAATGCATCTAAACATGCTGCGGTGTGATATATAAAAGCACAGCGGGATGAGCTGCTTTCCAAAAAGGGACTTGGTGATTGGTTATGCCTTGGCATGATTGACAAGAGCTTAGTTTGGTAAAGAGAAGACACGCAAGCTTTCACAGCGGGATTTCTTTTCTAAAATATATCACACTAGCCTTTGAAAAGCGCCGCACACTATAAGGGAAATAAGGTTGCTTTATAGTGAGCTGACATTTCTTTAAAACACAACTAAGATCAAAAAAAGAAATAAAATGTGTTCCAAACACAATGTTTTAATTAGTTTATTCTGTGCATTTGCTTTTATCTGGTGTATATATCACGGATCCCCACCCTTTAATTAAAACAACTGGCTGCCTATACAACAGCATAGACAAATGCTTAACTTTCTCCATTGTAGCTACAAGCAAACTCAATTTACTACGGCTCTCAGAAGAGTTTTTAAAATAAACGTGGACGCCTTGAAAGCTATTGGGGAACGGGCGAAGGTAGCGGGAAATGGCTGTTTCCTGGCTTTGAAAACTTGAGAGGATGTGGAGTGTCGCGGGCAGCCCTGCCCGCAGCCTGCCCGCAGCGCTCACCCGCCGGCCCCGCGGGCTCGCAGCCCCGCCGAGAACTGAAATGCAGCGAGGGCACAGAGCTGCCTTTATCTGGGAGCCGCAGCTGAAGGGCTGCGATGGGGCTTTCCCTTTGCTTGGTTGCTTTTTGTATACATCTCGGTTTCTCTCTTGATCTCTATCTCTTTATTTTTTTTTCTTTTCTTTTTTTTTTTTATTTTAAATTTGCTGCGGTCCTCATCGAAGCCCAGATTGGCGCAAGCCCTCCCTTCCCCTGGCACTGCCCGCTCCGGGCTTGGTCACTTGACGCACCTTTTCCACCGCCGCCTCCCCCGCCTTCGCCCGACAAGGTTCTCGTTACGGAACTGATTCTCCGGGTAGGGGAATAAAAGTCCTTTAAAAGGCTTCGACTCCTTCACCCCGTGGCTAGCACATCGTTTGCAGGCGGGTCAATCGTACCGCGGGGCCGTCGCTGCCCCCAGCGCCCAGGGTGCGCTCCCTGCGCGCCCGCGTCCCGCGGAGCGGGGCCTGGGGGTGTTCCATGGCAAAAACACAGAAGGGAGGGGGTCAGAGCTGCGAGGGGCCGTCTGTGGGGGGATACCGGCAGCACGAATGGAGCTGGCTGCCCCCGAAGCCCCGCGGACAGAGGCACAGGCAGGGGATGAACCACCCCGGTGCCAAGCCGGACCCGGGCAGAGGGGGGCATTCGGGCTGAAGCCCTCACGTCTCCGCACCGCTGTGATTCACCTGCCTTGGCCCCAAAGCTTCGAGCGAGTTTTACCTGTGAAAGCGGCTCTTATTGCTGGGCTATTTAACCCAGGGAAACGTGCGAGGGCTGAGCCCGGCTCCCCCCGAGCGCCGCGGCCGCCCAGCCCCGGCCGACACACGGTGCCGGGGCCGGCCGGGGCCCGTCGGGGCCGCCGGAGCGCTGCCCTCGTTGGCGAAATGAGTGGGGCAGGAGCGAAAGGAGAAGTAGAGGGTCAGACCCCGCAGCTGTGCGGTGGCACCGCCTGTCCCGGGGAGGAAAAGAATACAAGAGAAAAAGGGATGAGGAGATCACCCAAGGGGACCGTCGGGGATGTGTCCCGGGCCGGAGAGCGAAGGGGAGTTTATTTCTCTCCCCGACACCTTGGGGAAAAGCCCCGGTCGTTGAGGGGAGAATCGCTGGGCGATGCGGCCGGAGAGAGGATGGCGAAAGGCGAGCAGTGCAAAACCGTCGTTTTAATTTTTTTAAAATACTTTCAATCGTCCAACACCTTACTCCAACATATCCTCGTGGCTGGCGAAATCGTGTCACCGTCCTCATGGAATGGTGGCTGCGGGAGACACCCTCGGTGCCCGCTACCGGTGTGCCCGGCGATGCTCCGGGTCCGACCCCCGGCCTCGGGCCCACCTGCGGCCCCCCTCAGAGCCCTGCTCCCCCGGAGAACCGAACTGCTCTGCTCCGCGCAGTCCTGGCCGGTCGCAGGTCCCAGCCCGGGGCCACGGGGAGCGGTGACTCCCGCTACCGACCCTCCAGCTCCGGGCCGCGGCTCTGCCCAGTGCTGGGGGAGAAGGGCTGGAAGTGAGAGGAAACCCCACGTTCTCCCCTGGGGCTCCCGGCAACGGGAAGAGCGACAGAGCCCCGGCACAGCCCGGGGTGTCCCCGCAGCCACCTCGGGGACGTGCTGAGGCTGGGGAGGGTCCCGAGGGTGGGCATGAGCCTGCTCCCCCGGAGCTCGGCAGCTTTCCGGGGCTGCCCCTCGGCAGGTAGAGACCGCTGTTTAGAGCCCCTAGGGCGCCGGTTCAAACGGGGCGGTTTGCCCCGGGGGGGCGGGTTTGTTACCGGTGTGGGCACCTGCTGTGAGGCCTCGGGGAGACACGGGCGGGTCCGGGGACGGGGTTGATACGGGGACAGAGCCCCTGTCTGCCTGCCCTATATCCCCCGCCTGCTGGGCAGGGGTCGGACCCTTCGGGGCGCGGGCAGTGCCCGCAGCCGTCGGGGCTGTGCCCGCTCCGCAGCGCCGTCTCGCGCCCGGCCCGCGCAGGGGCCGCTCCCGCAGCTCCGCTCCCGGCCCGCGGGATGGAGAACCGGGGCGAGGGCTCCTCCCGGGACAGCCCCTCCTTGCTCTTCCTCTCGCTTCATCACCATCGGCTCCTCGGAGAATCTCTGCAGGTCGAACCCCAACTCAGCACGACCAGGGTCACCCGTCGGGGCCTCTCCGTCACACCGGTGCTCGCCATTGCGTGGGGAGGGTCTGCCCAGCCCCGCCCGGCTCCCGGAGAAAGGCCCAGGGCAGGAGGGGGCCGGGTACTCCGGGTGCGGGCTCGGAAACAGCCGGGGGAAAAGGCAGCGGCCTCGGCACGCCGGGGAAGGGGCGGCCCTGCCCCGAGAGCTGATGCCGGCCTGGCAACTCCCGAGGCCGGGATGCCTCCCCGGAGCCCTGGGCTTGCGGTTGCCCCTCAGGGCTCAGTCACGCAGAAAGGCTGACTAAAGTCTGTGTCCCCCGCAACAGAGGGACAATAGAGCCACCCTTCAGGTCACAGGTCACCTCCTTGCTGATTGAGATATTCGCCACTTCCCCCCACCCTCTCTGCTCCTCGGAGGCGTGGGGGGGTTTCAAGGGGGCGGCCGGAGGGTGCAGATACTCTCGGCCGGGCCGGGGTGCCGAGGCCCCGGCTTCCCCTGCTGCCCGCTCCCGGGTCTGCACCGTTCCTCCTGCTAATGGCTTAGTGAGGGGTAGGGCGTGGGGGAGATGAGGAGTGGGTGTTTCCCCGCTCCAGAGGGTGGCCTTGCCTGGGGTCACTCCGGTGTGTGGGCACCCCAAGGTTCAGGGAGCAGCCTAAGCTCCCTACAGGGCTGCGACACCCGTTGTTCCCTACTCCTAGGTTTGTCTCGGCTCCTTTTGGGCCACAGGACACAATTTATTCTGCAGCTCTTGAACTGGTCCTGGTAGTTTTCCCCCTCGCTTCCGAACCCGATACATATTTCCCACTCAGCTGAATGCTGATCTTCATTTTAGGGGGGAAACTACTCCCCATCACCACGAAACGAGCAACAATCCTGGTCCGAGGGCGAGGTTGCCGGTGTCGGTACCGGCCCGGCTCCCCGGAGTGAAGGATGGAGCCCGCTGGCACCTACGTTTCCTCGCTAGTCAAGTCTTTCTGCCTGCCTCCGTCTGGCCTTTGATATTCCTCGCCCCCTCCCCTTGCCGAAGTTCAGACCTGTTTACTCCAGCCCGGATCTCTGAAGTTCAAATGTACATGTGCTTCCCCCTCCGCTGAGTGACAGCTACAATGGAAATGTCTCGTTCGCTCCTGGTTTGCATATAATTACACCGGAGATGCAATATGTTTATGGCAGGAGAAAAACTACTTGTCTTTACGCCTGTTAAGGATATTCATTTAACCGCGATACAGCGCGGTTTAAAAGCTCTTTAGGGTGGATGGAATATTCCCCTCGCCGCCGGCTCGCAGCTCAGCGCGAGGGGACTTTTGTTGCTGCTTTCCCGGTTTTGTTTTGCCTTTTCCTCGCATCCCCGGTGTAAGGGAAGAGGGAAATCCACGGAGCCACCGACCTACCACTGCTGGGGCCGCTGCTGAAACTTCACCTGGCCCTGCCCCGCTACGAAATCCGCCGTAACGAGAGGGCACCACCGAGGACCGCGTTCTCCTGCGCTGGAGGGCCCAGACCTTGCGGGCTCCTCCCTGGCGAGGCTCTCCGGGCAGTGCCGGGGTGCTGGGACCGGGACGGGTCAGCGTTCAGCCCCGGGAGCCCCCGGGCCAGCGCAGCCCCGCGGGAAGCTTGGCAGGGAGGTCCCGCGGGCTCCTGGCACGGAGGGACCCCCACTGCTTTCCAGGGGTTTTTACATTTTTGTAGCTCTTAAGTTCCAAAAACACCCAAAGAAAAAAAGAAAAAAAAAAAAGAAAAAGAAAAAAAAATGGGAGAATTGCTCAATATTTGTTCTTGACATAGAGCAGGGGGTCTTTCTCTGCCTTCCCCTCGCGTTGGGAGCACGGAGGGAATAGGGAGCCTGGAGACTACTTTTCCGATTGCTGTCGTTTGCGCGTTTGCAATTGCGATAAATTTTAAAAGGGAAGAGATGCGAGGCGCCCCGACTTCTGGAAAATAAATTGAGTTTGGCCAGAAATACCGCTGAATAAAAATGGAATTTACTGAAGTGATAAAATAAAGTACAAAATATATTGTGTTGTATATATATTCCTATTCTGAAAGCTTAGCAAGGGGAAAAAAAATCACAGGCTATACCGACAATGCCTTTAAAAAAAACAAACTCGTTTTATACAATTTTTGCTCCCCGAATTGGCAAATTCCAGTCAGAAAGAGAGAGGGTGTAAATAGCGACAATATGCCAGCGGATGCTGCCGGGTGCACACACTCAGGCAAAGTTGGCAGAGTAGAGGTGGGAAACGTATAAAAAGAGATTTATAGGTTAATTGATGTAGCCCGATCCGCAAGTACACAGCTGCACGGCAGGGCTGTGGTCACCAAACCCTCCCGAAACGGGCAGTCCTCGTCCAAAGCTACGATCGCTTCGTTTTACTTCCCAATCCCAAACCCTCAGGATGTTTTCTCGAAGCCCCGTGGTCCCGCCGTTGCCGACGCGGCGAGATTTTTTTTTAGGAGAAAAACAACTTAAATTTAATTTTTTAAAAGCTTCTGCGGCCGTGGAGCCACAGTCGCTCCTTCTCTCCGAGTCGGAGGGTTTCCCAGCCCACACCCGCGCCTCGCTTCCCACGCCGCCCGGTCGGGGCAGCCGCAGCCTCGCATGGCGTGGGCACTTGGGCGGGCAGCGCAGCTCGGCCACCGCCACCGCCACCGCCACCGCCACCGGCCCGGCCGCGGCGCGGCCCACCCGTTNCCGGTGGGTCCCCCCCAGGGCGGGTCCCCGCGCCCCCGCCTCCTGCTCCGCTGCCATCGTGCGCTAACGGCAGCGAGGACTCACCTTCCAACTTTGGGACTGTTCTTGGCGGCTGTGGCCTGGGAAATTTGAGTGTTTGACGGGAACCGGTGTTATCTCTCGGGGAGATTTTATATCGGTGGCTTTTTTTTCTCCCCTTTCTTTCTTTGTTTTTTTTTTTTTCCCCTCTCTCTCTCTATTTTTTTTTACTCGCTCCCTGCAAACCTTAAAATAAAGAAGACGAAGCCTTTCCCGGGGCTGATTGGGGGGAAGAATGTGAAAGGGCCGCGGTTATAAAGCGCTGCTTGAAGCGGGCTCTCAATGCGTCTCTGAACTTGATCAGATTTTACGTTTCCTGCAGAGAGCCGGCGGCGAGCCTGAGACCTGCCCAATAGCCAGACTTGGGGGCTCAGCAAACCTCAGGATATTACAATTACAGCCATCTTTCTTTCTGCCTTTTATTTCCACTCTTACTCCCCATAGTTCTTTGCAAATGCTTTCCAGAACAGAAAATGAGTGGATTTATAGCGCTGTCTGCGACTGATAATTATTCCAAGGCAGAACGTTTCCCTTGCAAAATAAAATTTAAAAAAAAAAAAAAAAAAGGAAAAACGCTAGAAAAACAATCAAAAAAGCAATGATTGAAAAAACCAGCATCAGCACTTGGAAATCAGGAACCCTATCAAAATATTCCACCCACCAAATGCTGTTAAGGGATTGCTGACTCCCTGTCCAAATTGGATCTCGCCTCCATCTTCCTGATCAAGCCTTTGCATAAATCAAAACAGACACGGTGACAGACAGAGCAGCACACGGAGAGCCCGGGCACCCTGCAAGCATCAGTTCTGTGTGGATGGCATCCCACCAGCCAAGATGATACTTCCCTGTCTTCAGCATGGAGCAGATGTGAGCAGCCAGCAGAAAAATTACCTCCACTCTACAAATATTTGACACCCAGGAAGGATTTTGATTCAGCCACCCTTGAGCCTCTTTCATATTTACTCCGTGGGAACATGCAGGCACTCGAGCTGGACTGGGAGAGATCCCTACAAAAGCCAATATTAAGCTTGAATGCTTCAGGATTTGCTGAAAATCTTATTTCAAATAATTTCACCTTTGGTTGCAGTGAGAAAGGTCACGCTGCTTGGGTGGAATGCATAAATCACCCAATCAGCAGATTCCAGGCGTGACACATGACTGAGCTCCTCACGAGCTGCTCACACAGGAGAAAAGGGCACTGCAAAACAAAACAAAAAAAACCCAACCCAAATCTGGAGAGTCTTGTGCTCATGGCCAGGGAGGGAGGCACGGCTGAAGAACTAATTTGCAGGATTTATG
>VZTZ01009406.1:303167-318888 GCA_013400955.1 Drymodes brunneopygia
CAGGGCTGTGCTCCAGAGCCTTGGCTCCCATGTTGGATCCATGCAGTGCTGCTGTGGGTGCAGTGCTGTGCTCCAGAGCCTTGGCTCCAATGTTGCAGCCATGCAGGGCTGCTGTGTGTGCAGGGCTGCTGTGTGTGCAGCGTGTGGGCACTGGTGCCATTCCCATGCTGGGGCTCTGGGACTGGGATGGTGATGGAATGTGCTGGTGAGCCAGGCCTGAGCTGCAAGGGAGGAGGAACAGGCTGCCATCCTGCAGGCAGCTTTGTGCCCCCCAGGCTCGGGGGCAGAGCGACCCTCGGGGAGCTGTTGCTGCCCTCCTGCTCCCCAGGGCTCCCCCAGGGCTCCCCAGAGCTCCCCCAGAGCTCCCCAGAGCTCCCCCAGGGCTCCCCCAGGGCTCCCCCAGGGCTCCCCCAGAGCTCCCCCAGGGCTCCCCAGAGCTCCCCCAGGGCTCCCCCAGAGCTCCCCNTCATCTTTAGCATATTAGAGAAGCCTCATTTTTAACAAATCCCAGAGTGTTTACCAGGCATGGTGCTGCAGCTGGGTTGAGACTGCATGCTGGTCCTGGGCAGAGGCACAGGGACTGCTCTCTGTCTTTAGACACAGAGCAACTTCTGCTGTCGGGTGCAGCCCTGTGGGTGCCAGCCCCAGCCCCTTGGGCTGCTAAACCTCTCATTCCTGTTTGACCCTGCCAGCAGGGGAGGTGGGAATATTGGGGCAGAAAAAAGCAGTTGCAGTGCAGCCTGGAGAGCAAACCATGCTGAAAGCCCTTCCCAGCTGGTTAAATCTGCCTGCGTGTGCTCAGCGAGTTTAGCCAGGGGTTGTTTACCAAGCTCAGAGGAGACTTGCCTGTTTGCACTAAAATCTTCAAACATGTCCCAAAGACCCAGAGAGAGATTCTGCACTCTCTCAGGCAGTTTGCTCTTTTCTCTAGTGTGAAATCCAGATGGGTGCTTGTGTTGAAAACTGGTCTGTATGAAGTCACACTTTCTGCTTTATTGTTCTGGATTTCTAAAGTAGAAGAATTCGACTCGTAAGGATTTTCCAAGATTATTTAGGCTTGTTGTATCAAGACCAAGAAATTAGTCCAGATAATCGGGAGATGGCTAGGAAGGATGGAGGAAATATGTTTGGGGTTTTGAGTTGTTTGAATGTTTTTTGGGGTTTTTGTGGGGGTTTTTTGTTTGTTTTGTCTGGGTTTTTTTTTCTTTATTCTGTGGTTTTATCTTTGTTTTTTTTTTGTTTTGGAGGAGGAGAGAATTTTAAAATAGTTTTCTCTATTTTACAAGCATTAGTTGTATTTTTATCAACCAGCAAAGCACCCAAGTACTTAGCAAACCATTTCCTTCAAAAACATCCCCATAAAGAGAGTGCTGAAATAATCGACCCAAAGAGTTGGTGTCAGCCTTAGACAAACAACTGTGTTTCTGGGTAATCTAATGCCATTTTAATATCTTGCTTTTAATGCAGCTGAGAGAATGGTTTGATGGACAAGGCACTGATGCTCACGAGCCTGAGTTCAGTTGTTAGGGCTATGTCAGAAATTATTTTTCACAGACAAGTGTAGTTGGAGTGTCAGCTCCCATTAAGGATATCAGGGCCTCTGAGGTTCAGTGCTAGCACACCATGTTTTGTAGCCTTTGGTTTGCTTCTGTGGCAACAAAACCAGAAGGTCTTTGGTTAACTTCTGACCACTGACATATTAAATGAAGATGAGCATTTGAGCAACATCAGTGATTTCAATTGACTCATCAATTGCCATTGCATAGCAGTCCTCATGTTTCACTTTGGTAACAAGCTCATCTGCCACATCTGATGCCAGCAATTCAGTCCTTCAAACAAATGACATGTTTGATAAAGAAATCTTTTAAAATTCATTATGCACTTTGGCTTTTGTCTTTCCTTTTAATACAGCATCTGTTGCAGCCGGGATACATTCCTTGATCGTTTCTGAGTCTGCAATTATTTTTATGCCTGCCCAGTGTCCCGGAGATGTGAAACGAAGCTGCCATGCTATGCTGCTGAGCCCTGAAACTCTACACAGACATTCAATTTAATCTCTTGGAACAGACTGCATTAAAGTAGTGTCATCAGTGCACACTTGTGATAAAAAGACAACATGAAGAAAGACGGCGAACTAAAAGGCCCCGCTTTTTTTTTTCTGGGAAGAAAATAGGATATCTGTCCCTTCATTTGTTTCATGGATTCCTTGCACAGCCATTTAAATTCAGCAGAAGGCTCCAAGTGTCTAAACTTTATCCTGAGCATTTTTTTCTAGTGCTGGAAAGGAATACAGTTGAGTGTCCCAGGGGGAATTTTATAGAAAATGCTGTGTGCAATGTTAATGACTTGGGATGGGGTTGTACATTTTTCCATAGAGAACCAGTAGGGAAACAAATGCAGGACTCGATGAGAAGTGTTCTGCAGGGATCCACTGCTCTGTGCCTCCAAAGACTGGCAGAAGGATAATGAGGGCTTTAACCCAAAGTGCCCCCTTGTGCCTCCGTCCTGCTCCGTGCTGGAGCTCTGTGAATATCTGGAGCTGGAAGAAATGACAAACTTCTTGGGTGCCACAAGAGATTGCATCAGCATTACTGATCCTTACTCGGCTCGTTACTGAAAATGCACCAAGCAGCTATTTGGGTCAGACTGCTAAATTTGTAGACACGGAGTGTCAAGAAGCCTTTTTGTCAACTTGGTACCGTTTAGTGTTATTTGTCTTCAAGTTCAAAGCAATCCTGGCCTCAGACTTGTGATATTTTCTGCCCTTTTCCCCTTTCTGTTGGCTCAGACCTCTTCCCTTTGAGGTCAACATCAAAATAAAGATGTATGTTTCCTCAGCCTGACCATGGCTCTGACTCTTTAGATCAGCAATCCTATAGTCCATATGTCTTCCCATCTGTCAACTGGCATTTGAAGCCAGCTTGCTCCTCTATTCTTTCAGACAAGTGTGAGAATCAGGAGTTTCTTTAATGACGGTTTCAGGCCTTAAAGCGTTTGCTAAGATACTACCTATTAAGATCCCTTGATGGCACCTTGAATAGAGATCAAAAGCAACCGAGTTCACTCCACAACTGCGATTCCGTCAGTCAGTTTAGGGCATTGAGAGAGGGGTGGGGAGGGCTCCCGAGGGCACGGCGCTCCCGCAGTTCGGGGACAGGCTGGGGAAGTCCGAGGCTCCCGGGAGTGACAGAGAGAGCCCTGCTGCATCCCTGCAGTGCTGGCTGTGCTGCAGCTGCTGCGGCTCCCGGGAGTGACAGAGAGAGCCCTGCTGCATCCCTGCAGTGCTGGCTGCTGCATCCCTGCAGTGCTGGCTGCTGCATCCCTGCAGTGCTGGCTGCTGCATCCCTGCAGTGCTGGCTGTGCTGCAGCTGCCGCGGCTCCTCGGGCTCCGAATGCAGATCTGTGCAGCAGGGCTTGCTGCCTTTGCTCGGGGCCCTGGTGGCAGCCCTGGGGCTCTGAGCTGTGCCTGGTTCCAACAGGTGCTTTTTGGTGCTGCAGTACCTGTGTCTGTGCCTTTGGCTGAGAGGTTATTCCAAACCTGTTAGTCACGTAAACAAAAATCAGAAAGTACAAAATATTCCTCACATTAATAATTACTACCGGGCTGCAATTTGTCTCTTATACTTTGGAGAGCTGCTGATAATGGGGATCTGTGTGCTGCCTCACCACTGGGACTGCATGAAGGGCGATGTGGAGAGATGCTGCCTGCACAGCACCATCACAGCACAGTGGCCACTCTTTCTGGGGGCACCGTTTGACTTTCAAACGCCCCTGTTCTTAATGCTTGTCAGGAGATGATGCAAAGCCCTTGGAATATTTGGGAAAGTGTTTGCTCTGGTGGTGCATTTCTCCAAGTGACTGTCATAGAGGAGTTAGTGGGAAGCTGTGGACGTCATTTCAAGCCCAAAGCCTAAAACTCAAGGCCCCCTTGTTGGCCGGGGGGGCTGGAAAATGCAGGGTGCTCACCGTGGGAAGGGTGGTGGAAAGCATTCCCCAGGGACCCTCCACAGCCACTGCTAACAAAAGCTGCTGTTTGTTTATGGGACCCAAATGTCTGAGAAGAGCTGAAAAGCCCCAGGACGTGGCTGAGTGTCACACCATTGACTGTCAAGTAAAACTTGACTTGCTGGAGTCAAGGACACCATATGTCCTCAGATTTGTGTTGAAGCCTGTTGAAGTGTGAGCATGAACCTGAAGTCCAGACACAGACTTTCTTTGGCCTCAGAGGCTTTACCTGCAGTCATAATGTCATTTCTGCTCCCTGAGTGAAAACAGCTGCTCTGGCTGCCCGCTCCGGAGCCTCATTGCTTTCAAATCAGGTATTTAGTCAAAACTTGGGGCGTGTAGATTGTTTCTTTTTAGGATGGAAAACAGAAGTTACTCTGATGCAATTACATGTCTTCACCCAGAAGATGCACCAGCTCCTGGACACTGCAGTCAGCAAAACATCAAAAGTCATTTTGTGTTCCCACTCCAAGCCTCTTTCAGGCAGCTCCAAAGTGATCTCTATCTGAGACTGTCATTGGGCTTATTTAAATGCATTTGGCTTTCTGCTCTTATGCTCTGCCTGTACTCTTGGTCACCCACTGTTTTTCTTCTACAACCCCCACGCAGTCTTATTTTGTCTCTCTTTTGCATGACGATATTCACAGCCAAATTTATCTTCATCACAGTCATTTTTAGTATGAATCCATATCTGCCTTTTTAGGGGGTAGTAGCAATGGTGACGTATACTCGTGGTTGCAGCAGAAGCTGCTATTGAGTTGGACAAAATAGCATGAATGCTGTATAAAAGCCTTCAGAGAGCTGTGAAATCTCCATCCTCTCTTCCTTGTTCTCCTGGGAACACTTGCACAAAGAGTATTTTTAATGTGAAGCAAAAAGGATTCTGACGAATACTCATTAACATTTTGTTTCTGCAAAGATACATGATTATCACAAGGCTGCAAGGGACATGCATTCAGTAAAGCTCTTAGATGTGTGCTTAGTTTTATGTATACGCTTAAATCTTCCTGATGGTCCCTGCTTTGCTGAACAGACTTATTAACCAGGACAAAACCAGGTACTTGATGGAGCTGATTTGTGCTGCTCAGGTATGAGGCAGGTCTCCAACCTCACTGCATAATGCTCTGTGAGCAGTGAATCCTCTCACACAAGCGTTGCAGTGGCTTGGTTGGATTACACACCCACAAATCATTCGTATCATAATTGTGAACAACAAACCCTAAGAGCTGGATTCAACCAGAGAGGCTGGAAGGGGAAAAAACATCCGAGCCATCCTATGCTGTGGCTTGTTTGCATCGTGTGCCTTTGTAGTGGGAGCCCAGATGGAAAACATCCGGCGAAGGTATTGCCTCTCCATGGCCACTTTGGAAGCTCCAGTGCCATGAATAAAGATCTGATATGGGCTGCAGTCTTTGTCAGACACTGTCTGTGTCCCTCAGGGCATCTGCAGGCAGCCCCATTTCCTGCTGCCCGTTCCGGGCTGGTTGAACGCACAGCAGCCTTTGTCAGGAAGGGTTAATGCAGCAGCCTGGTGGTGACTCTCAGCTACTTACCTTGTCTGGAGGCAGGAGAAAGCGTGTCTGTCTGTGCCTCTTCCTGCAGACACGCCACGGGTCTGTTCCTCTGCTGCTCTGGGCGCCCTGTGGAAGGTGGAGTGCTGGCTGGCTTGGCTGTGTCATCAGGCACTGCCCTAGATTCACTTAAGAGCGAAGATTTCCCATTTGTGCGAGAGAGGAGCGTGTTTTGGCGGGCACAATGTGCGGTGGAAGTAAGCAGACATGACAGAAGGGTTTCCAGGCTTGCTGGAGTTCTCATGTCTTGTCACAGGGGGAACCATACACTCATTTTTCATGAGGTCCCCATTCTTCCAGTGGTTGTAATCCACTTTCTGTGCCTCTTGCCATATGAAACGTTTGGTTCCTTTTAGCAGTTGTTTGGGTGGAATAATGAAGTCTAAGAGCTGGAAACAAACAAACAAACAAAAAGGTCCCCCCAAAAAGACTGCATGGTCCTAGCTATTTCTTATGTGAAAATGAAATGTTCTGAAGATGTTTTGTGCAGCTGAGTGTCACTTTGAGTCACTTGAAGCATTCTGAAGCTTTGCCACGATGTCACTGGGAGCTGCAGTTTCTGTCACTGTGCAGTGGATGGTTTGCTAAGTTCATTAATGTAATATCTCTAAATACTGCTGGAGCCTCAGGGTGTGATCCCGTGCAGACCCACAAGCCCAGGTGTCTCTCCTGGGGATGAGAAGCTCCAGGTCCTGGTTCTTAACGACAGGATTTTCTGTCTCACACAGGAAGAGCACTGAGGAGCAGAGGTGTGGCTCAGGGATGGCCGTGGCTGCAGCGTTCAGGTGCCACAGCCAAACAAACTGGTCAGGGTGATGGACTGGAACTGGTTCTGTGCCCCGGGCAGGAGGGCAGCACTCAGTCCCACTGCTCTGGCACAAATACTGATCCAGGCGGGCCCCTTGCCCCTGCAGGGCAGGGTGAGCAACTCCAGAGTATGACAAGTACTTAATAATTGTCACTAAAAATCAGCCACCCGAGAAGAGCCCTGTCTTCTTACACTAACGGGCCAAAAGCATCCTGGTTTAATTTCAGGAGGGCCAGGGGTGTTACTCTGCTGGTTTTTACATCACCATTCATTGTGACTGTGCTGCAACAACAGGTTACTTATTATGTGTATGTAATTGAGGGTATTTTTATTAGTTGATGGAAAGATAGCTGTATAATTAATGGACTGGGTAATTTGTTCTAACAATAGGCCACATTGTGACATGATTGTTAAACAGAATTCTACCTTGGCAGAAAAAGAAACATTTGCATTAAACTCTGCTAGCAGAATAGAACTCAGGGTTTCTGAGAAAGCTGTGCTTGACCTTTGGTGAAGACTGGAGACAGCAGCACCTGTTAGCACGGAGCAAATGAAGATGGTGCTATTTATGTGACAGGGCTCGAGCATTATGGATGTGTCACTTCTTGCATTAACACATCCTCCAAGTGCACAGAGCCAGTGTGAAAAATACGGAGCTACAAACGGTTAAATCCCACCCAGCATTTGACATAAGTACTCTTTCTCAGCACGTAAGTAATGTGAATGTTATGTTGCACAAATACTTAGAGCTTCATTTACCCTCATCTTCTTTTCATTATTTGCAGGAGGTCTTGTTCTCTGATGGTGTCCTGAAAAATACAAAGTGGATATTATTCTTATCTCTGCTGCTGATATTTACTGCTGATAAATAGGCTCAGTAAAATGGGAACAAATGTTTGTTTTATAATCCTCCTGCAACTGCTGCCTTCATTATATGTGAAGAACACAGAGATTAATTCTGCCATTTGCCAGCAGCATGTTTCCAGTTTCTGTTCGTATAGTACTCACAAGCAACTGGATATTAATATTAACCTGTACCTGGGCTGAAATATATATTTTTTTTCCTTCTTGGGTAAGATACGAGGATTAATTATTGATGTACTCACTCTAGCCTTTCAGCCTGGCTGGGATTGCCATTTTCCCCCCCATGCTGTAGTATCTGAAGTAAGTTTTCTCCTCGGCAGAGGTGAAGTTTGTACTGCAGTGAATTGATCTTTGCCCCCTTAGAAGTTTTATATTTTTAAAATATTTTTTGTGCACGTGGGAAAAGCCCATTTTCTAAAAGAAATTTCTTTTTATCACAATATGTTATTAGACCACATCTTAAGAGTTAAAGTTTTATCATAGTCAGATTCTCTTTGCAGATAGCATCATGTGGAGACTGTTTTCAAAAGCATTAACTCAAACCACACGGATGCACAACTATTTTAGAAGATGAGAATTCACACATGCTTTTTATTATAATGCACATAAAACTGAAGTATAATACAGTAGGCTTGGCAATAAAACAGAGTAGTCAATATATAAATTTTATGCCTGGTTCTTCAGATTAATGAACTGCTCTTCTTGATGAATTGAGGATGAATGAGTAAAACCACAATGATCTGATTAGATACTAAATCAGTTGTTTTCTGGCAATTCAGAAATTGTGTTTCTAGTTCAGGTTTTTTGGGTTTGGTTTTTTTTGGGGTTTTTTTTTGTTTCTGGGACAACTTGATAACCTTCTCATACTAGCCAAACCACTAAAGAGACATTGTCAGACTCTTCAAGTTCCCCATTGTTCTCAGAAAATCGCTTCCTTAAGATATAGCCATATGTTGAGGGTCTCAGTAGTGTTTTGTGGGAAACGAAGTTCTGGATTAAATTCATTTAGTCTGTAACACCACTGAGGCTGGATTCAGCTGGCACAAATACCTCCTGATGCTGTTACAGCAGGGGGGAGTCTGGCTTTGCCTTCTCTTTCCTGGCACAAGAAAAGGGGAGAGGTCAGTAGTCAGGGAGGACAGCTGAGGGAGATTCCTCAGGGCTGAGATTTCAAGTTGATCCATTTCATACATTTGGAAGCTGAGATCTGAATTCAGGAATATAAATGAGATCAATGATTTTCCAAATGAGGTGAGCAGCCAGACCACCTCCTCTGTAGCCTGGGCCCCATATGTGTTTGTGGCAGGGAGAGACTTTTTCAATCTTAGAGGCATTGGGAAGGAAAAACCCAGCCGGGACAGCCAAGCCTGGCAGGGAAGGGGTTAATCAGCCCCCTGGCAGCAAGCAGGGCAGGGCCCGTGCAGCAGGTAGAGATCTGTAGGAGGCTTGGCATGGGCGAGCTGGCAGAAATGGGCTGGTGGCTTTGGGCTGGGGTCTGAATAAAAGATTCTCAGCAGAAGGGTCAGCTGGGGAGGCAGCTCTGCTCTGTGGTTGCATGGAGTTGTGGCTCGGTGTGTAGGTGCAGATTTAGGTGAGAGAAACTCTGCTCTGCACTTTTCTTCAGAGCCCTGCAGTGCTTCCGAGTGAGGTGCTGCTTTTGCAGTGAAGGTCTCCCTTCTCTGAGGTGAGAGCAGAGTGGTTCTGTCCTGGAGCTCGGGGCATCTCCTGGTGCCACAGTTCCCGGCTGAGAGGGCAGCTCGGGCACCTCGGGTGATGGACCATGGCAGGGGAGCCGTGCCAGGAGCTGGCTGAGATAAACCCTCCCACGGGAGAAGGTGCTTGTCCTCATTCTCCATTCTCTTACCAGCTTCTGCAGCTGCTGGTGCAGAAGTGATGTGGATTCCTCCGGGGATGGGTGGTTCCTGGAGGGTGCAGGGCTGTGGCATCCCCTGTCCTCAGGGAAGCTGGGGGAGAGCCCCTCCACAGCAAGGGTGAGGGCTGTGAGGGATGGGAATACCTGCATTTCAGGCTGTCAGGATTAAACCTGATGGAGATGCTGAACCCTCCAAGGTGGAAGGAGCAGCTGCTGTAGGGGTGGGTGGGAAATGCAGAGTGTTGTGAGACTTCTGCAGGGCTCTGGGACTGTCGTGCTCTGTGGCAGAAGGGCAGGATCAGCAGGGCAGCCCAGGGTGTGCAGCTGTGTTGTGGCCTCACATCGGAGAGGGCTGAAATGGAGGGAGGAAGAAAACAAGCGGTGGAATTGAAGAAGGTGGCAGCACTGCCACAGTGGTGAGCTGGCGAGTGCAAGCTGCAGGCGTGTCTCAGATGGACTGGAAGAAAGGGAAGGAGACATGCGGCGTGCAGAAAAAAAAATTACTAAAAAAAAAAAAACCTTAAAAGCTCAGTCAGAGAGGTCAGAGCTTGCAATGAGCCTGCCAGGGGTGGGGGTCCTGTCCCGGGGATCCTTTGCATCCAGAATCTGCCATGGCATGCACAGACCTCCGTCTGGTCCCTTTTCTTCCTTGGTAGCGTCTTCCCCCTCCCCCTCCTCCTTTGTCAGGCAACTCGTTAACACTTATTAGCAAGCATCTTCAAAAGGCCGGGAGGGGGGAAAGGATGGGAGAGGAGCTGAGATGGCTAAAGGAAATGATTAGGAGATTCCTTTTCCTTTCTGCCTATTCAGGCTTTAATGACCGGCCCTCGCTCTGTCCGTGCCCTGCATTGTTATCCAGCCCTGCCCCGGGAGCGCAGCCCCGCTGCTGCCCCGGCCCTGATCCGCTCTGACATCCCGGGCACGGCCGGTGCCCAGCGCCGCCAGCCTTCCTCCTGCTGGGGCTGTCGCTGGGCTTTGCTCCTCCCGCTGCCCTTGGCACTGATGCCAGCGCTGTGAGACTGCTTTAGTGTCCTGCTGCTTCACCGCTCCGCCTGCACCTTCTTAATCGGTGTCATCAGCGCCGGGCTGCCTCGCTGGATGTGCCCTGGTGTGATCCTGCCTGGAGACTGAGCTCTATTTATGCCTAAACATGGCTCGTAAATCGCGGGTATCCAGCGCCAGGGACCAAGAATCTGCTGGGCAGCGAACAGGCTGCTTTAGCGGACAGGGTTGTGCTGGCCTGAGGTGGTGGGAAGAGGGCTGAATAAAGGTGACAGAATTTGGCCCATAGCTTTCTATTTCTGCCTCCCCGCTGCAGCTGCAATGCAGGTTCGGTGGTTTCCCCCTGAGCTCAGCCCCGATCCCAAGCAGGAGTTTGGCCTGGCAGGAGTGCACTGCATCAGCAGAGCTGCTGGTGCTGCTCTCTTGGGCACTGGGGGTTGTATTTGTTTTGCTCTGTCCATCAGAGTCTTCACCCTTTCCAAGCTACAGTTCAGGAACAGATCCCGGGATGGTTTTTGTGCAGTAGTGAACTCCACAGAGCAGGACTGGAAGGTTGCATGGATTTCCTGCCCCTACTTGATGGTCTTTAGGTGGGGGTGTGTTTGTGAAACTGCAGGTACAGCACAAAGCCTCTGTCCCAGCAATGGGTACTCAGGGACAGAGACTGAAAATGTGAGTAACTTTATCAGAGTATCTGTGTGTGGGTCATGGGCTGGAGATAAAGGTCTAGGATGCTTCCTGAGGTCAGATCTGACTCTGAAAGGCAGTGCCACCTCTGCTCTGGGCCTTGCTGCAGACCTGGCATCTCTGCTGGGCTGCTTCAGTACCTTCCACTGAGGTCCTGGTGCAGGTGTGTGTTTAAAGTGACTCTGTGGCCACCCAGCAGTACCTGGAGAGAGGTTTGGACAGGGCTTGGTTATACAGAGGACAGATGTGATTCTCAGTAACATAAAGTCCTTTGCTCCAGAAGATGTTCTGAGGACTCTGGCTCACTCCTCGGGGATGTGAAGTCTTTGGGGCAGTGACTCTGTGTGGAGACAAACAGAGGCTTTGCTGACTCAGGGGATGTTTTACTATTGAACCCAAGCTGCAAACGAAATTTACAGTTTGTTGACATTTGTGTCAGCATCAAATACGAGCACAAATTTGAAATGAAAGGGGTAGGGGGAAGGGAGGTAGTGATTTAGTTTGTTCTGGTTTTTAGCCTGTAGAATATACCATGGGTAATGTGGAGGAAAGCCAGGCTGAAGAGCTGCTGGTGGAATATTCCTGCTGGTGTTCCTGCTCCCAGTGCCGGCAGTCTGAGTTCACACCAGCTCCTGCAAGGCTCCTTCTTTCAACAACTTCTTATTGCAGTCTGCTGAGAGTGTGAGCAAATCTCCTCCGTGTCAATAGCTGAGGGTTTAATCTTAAACAAGGGGGAAAAGTGGATTTTCAGATGAATACTGGAAAATTGGAAATATGCATGGAAAAAAAAAGCACAGACAAGAATTGGTGAGCTGGAAAAAGTAGACAAATATTATTTTTTAGTGTTTTTTCAGAGTTTATTCTTTATCTGGTACTTATTCCATGCAGCATTTTGGAAAGTATTTGGCAAATGCATAGAAGTAATCTGTAGGGTACTTTGTAGTCAGATGCCATAACTTATATTAATTTACTGCCTTCAGAAATAGCTGCAAACAAATGCACTGATTTATATGTCAGTTTAAAATTTGTGTGGGGAAAGAGTTGTAACTGTAGAATATAAAAATATTTAGGACAGACAGTTCAAAATTTTATTCCTTCTTAGTAAGAGAAGAGGGGTAAATTTCAATTATGCATTTTATTAACATCTCCTTTTTAGCTCTATAAATGGTAACAATGTTAAAATCCTCCTGGGAAATAATGTCACATGGCTTGCCACTGACAGAACTTGAGGATGGTAGGGAATGCTGGTGGAATTAACCAGTTGTTAATCAGTTGCTCATTTGTAGCTGAGTCTTGTTCTAGCTGGACTGGAGATAATGAGATGATAATTTTGACTTGGAGGCGGGTTTGTCGTGAACTTGGTGTCTTAACAAGATCTGCATTTTATTCCTGTGCTAAAAACAAGAGAGCTGGCATTGAAGGCTCCCCAGGTCAGCAGGTGCTGAGGTTTCTGTGGGCTGGGGCCAGCAGGTCCAGTCACTGCTGGGCACTGGTGGCTCCTGGCTGGCTTCTGCCAGCCCTGCTGCTGCTGGAGGGCACCTCCCTGAGCCCAGGCACCTGGGGAGCATCTGGGACAGCTCTGGAGGAGCTGTGCCCCAGCACAGACCTTGGAGGGGCTGCTGGCAGCAAGGTCCTTCTGTGGCTTTGGGGTCTGTGCTTGGCCTTGTCCTGCTGGGACACCCCTGATGGAGGGGTCTGGGACAAGTCCCCTCAGTGAGCTGTGGGAATATGGGAGGGCTCCCAGCCACTGAGGTCCCAAAAGCTCTGAGGTTCAGCATTTCTGGGACAGGCTGCTGGTAGGGAAATACCAGGAAATGTCAGGGACAGTTGTTTACAGAGATGCTGTGGGTGTGTCCCATGTGCACAGCCTTTCTCGTGTCCCTTGGATCAAATATCCATCCCCTGGTGAGTGCTCCGAGCAGCACTCTGGTGCTGCTGGAGATCCTGTTACAGGATGGGTTCTGCTCTTCTTCCCACTGAGTTCTCTTGAAAGACAAAGATCAAAACAACAACACAAATTCAAGTTCGGTTAGGGTGCTTACAGCAGAGCAGTGTCCTGTGCACACACAGCCCCTTCCATCCACGTTTGAGGTAACATGGACACTCCCAGGTGGAATTTCCACCCTGCTGTGTGATCTGTCTGGCTCACTTCCCTTTCCTGACTCTCTGGGAAGCTCCCTCTGGTGCCTGCTCAATTTACCTGAGTCCAGGCTGGCTTTGGGGAGCAAGGTGTGTGCTGGGCTTGTTGTCCCCTGCCCTGCAGGAGCTGGGCTGCAGGAACCAGGGGGAATTGCAACCTCCAGGTGCATTTCTTCTGTCAAGCAGACTGAGGTTTGCTGGAGATTTCTGGTTTCAAGGTTTGGCAAGAATTGTTATTTCACATTGCTAGCAAAGAGTCTGAATATATGCCATATAATTAACACCAGGAAATTCTGACTCCTGAGGCTATAGGGTTAAACAAATATATGTCCCCATTAAACTTGAATAATAAGAGGTTAACTCATTAGGAAAAGAACACTCTTGATGTGCTTAATGGAGGGAGAGAATATTAACTCTTACAGTTCCTTGTGAACCCTTATGCCAGTTACACTTTCCTTTTTGAGTGTTAATTTTTTTGCTGTAGAATACTTCACACCTCCAAATTTGTCTCCTGTTTATTCTGTATGAGTTGTCTTTTGTTTCCTGGATTATTGATATGCCTGGATCTCTTTGAGTCTTAAAAATTATGCTTTGTTGATGCTTGGTGCATACTTTAAAATAATACGCAGCACAGAACAAAGGCAAATCTTTAAAACCCCTGATTTGAAAGCAGTGAAGGAAAAGGGGTGAAGTGTGGCTAAATTAATACAGCCAAGGCAAAAGCTTGCAAGGCTGATAGTTCTTTGGTTGTGGTGAGCAAGCCCTGTCCCAGTGCTGTGGCTCTGGAATGCCTTTGGTGTCCCCCAGGTGCTGCTGTACTTGGAGGAGAGCAGGCATTGTCTGAAGTGCCAGTTCTGGCAGAGCTGATTGTGCTCCCCTCGTGCTGGGCACTGGTGGGAATAAATCAGCTCCAGCTCCTGCTGCCCTTTCCTGCACGTCCTGTTCCTTGCTGAGCACTGACCTTGCACCCCGGATTGCAGCTGCTGGTGGAGAGGGGAGATGCATCATTTCCATGTTTGAGATTCTCCTGGAGAATTCTTCCTCACTCCAGGCATCCTTAAGTGTTGTTCTTTAGAATCGTTTGAGTCTGGCTCCTTGGGAACTTCTGGCACTAGGAAGTCAATAATCCCATTGCTGATCATGCTGTTGTCAAAATAATTAATCCAAGTGTTGGCTCCATATGATGCAATTAAACTATTGATTAGTACAGTTTGGTCCAACCAAGGACAGAAATGTGGCCCTTTGCACAGATTTCCTGGAACTGGGAGACTGAATTTTCTTTGAGATTGCCCTGTTAAACAACAGGAACAGATTTAATTCAATAATTGCCTTTGGTAAATGGAGCACAGAGATCATTTGATTCTGTTGTAAGCAAATAGGAAACTTTTCTCCATTGTTACTCTCATTCTGGATCCTTTAAAACAAACATCTGGATGTTTCTGGCTATGCATTCCTTGAACTTGGCAGTTAAAAGATTCTAGAGAGGATTTGGGGTTGGGGGCCCATGAGGTGAGAAGGGGAACCCGAGGTATTGATGACCCACTTAAGAAATGAGATTTGCTTATGTAACAGCAACATGTGTGAGGCAGCTCTAGCTGGGACCAGTTCTAGGCATGGAAAATACTAAGAGTAGTCTCAGACTATGCAATAATACTTTTCAAGGCAGAAATAATAATTTATAATTCATGCAGCTGTATAAGCTCTTAGCAGAGGCAATTATGGAACATTTTATTTTGTGGATCACCTGAGAATAGTCTATCTTCCCCAACTTTGCAAAGAATAGATGCAAGAAGTCTGGGAAATGCTTCTAAGCAGGGAGGTTTCCAATAGCAAATAGTACAGCAGTGATGTCAGCCCAAGACAGGAAATCAGCATTTTGGCTCCTGCATCCTCTTTCCTGTGTGGGAGTGTGCCCGTGTGTGGAACTGTATAAATAATCACACCCCAGCGTGTTCCACGTGCTGAGGGACTGCCTGGGAGCAGCTGCCTTCTGGGATGAGGAGGTGCTCAGCACAAACACATTTCGTGTGCTCTTAAAAAAGCTGAGGAACCTGCTTTTCACCTGTGTCCCAGGGAATGATCCTGAGGTCCAAGATGTTCCATATGCTGCAGCAGGCCAGAAGAAATTACACCTTTTTTTCGTTGTTTGGGTTTTTTTTCCCCCAAAGTAACTTGTTTTCATTGAGTTTAGCAAATTAATCTCTGTTTTTGTCAGGTGTTTCATACAAGACTTCTGTTGCAGCAGCTCCAGCATTTAGATTTCTGTCTTTATTTTTATTGGCCTGGTTTCCACTTTAGCAAATTCACAGCTTGTGAGCGATTGCTGGAAAATTCAAATGTGCAAAACATTAAGGAAGCACTAAGCACAGCCGTCCTCTTAATTTGTGCCCTGTGTTCGCTGCTAATAATGTGTGTAACATCTGACTGCAGCGATGCCCGGAGCAGCAATGAACTGGATCCGCAGTGCCCGGAGCAGCGAAGCCCGGAGCAGCGATGAACCGGAGCAGCAATGAACCGGAGCAGCCGTGCCCGGAGCTGCAGTGCCCGGATCCGCAATGCCCGGGGCTGCAGTGCCCGGAGCAGCGATGCCAGGAGCTGCCGTGCCTGGAGCTGCAATGAACCGGATCCGCAGTGCCCGGAGCTGTTATGCCCGGAGCAGCGATGCCCGGAGCCGCAGTGCCCCGAGCAGCAGTGCCCGGAGCTGCCGTGCCCGGAGCTGTTATGCCCGGAGCCGCAGTGCCCGGAGCAGCCGTGCCCGGAGCAGCCGTGCCC
>VZTZ01009406.1:318957-334999 GCA_013400955.1 Drymodes brunneopygia
CCGGAGCAGCGAAGCCCGGAGCTGCAATGCCCGGAGCAGCGATGCCAGGAGCAGCCGTGCCTGGAGATGCAATGAACCGGATCCGCAGTGCCCGGAGCAGCGAAGCCCGGAGCTGCCGTGCCCGGAGCTGTTATGCCCGGAGCCGCAGTGCCCGGAGCCGCAGTGCCCGGAGCAGCGATGCCCGGAGCTGAAATGAACCGGAGCTGTTATGCCCGGAGCTGTTATGCCCGGAGCTGTTATGCCCGGAGCAGCCGTGCCCGGATCCGCAGTGCCCGGAGCCGCAGTGCCCGGAGCTGCCGTGCCCGGAGCAGCGATGCCCGGAGCTGCCGTGCCCGGAGCAGCCGTGCCCGGAGCAGCGAAGCCCGGAGCTGCCGTGCCCGGAGCAGCGATGCCCGGAGCTGCCGTGCCCGGAGCAGCGAAGCCCGGAGCTGCTCTCCATCAGCCCCATCACCGAACTGCTGCCTTTGGGGGCTGCTCTGGGACCTCCATGAGATGGGGCCCGGGAAATCACCACGGTGGGGGAAGAGGGGAAGTGCCTTGGTCACACAGCAGATCAGGGGCTGCACAGGGAACAGAATTAGGTTTCTGCTGGGATATTTAGTCACATCTAAACTCATTTTTCATGGTGCCTCGAGGCAGACTTGGGTGGCTTCTTACAGGACTTTTTTTGTCCCATTTTATTATGAGCCTGTGGATGAATTAGCTGGTACCTGCTAATTAGTGAAAGCAGACAAGGACAAATCCTGCTCAGGTTCACCTCGACTTGCCTCGGGTAAACTTAGTGCTGACCACGACTCTTCCTTGTTGCCACTGGCCAGTTAGCTGCTGTGCCAATCTTGATTAACTTGGCAGTTTAAAAACTGAATTCAATTAATTTCATCATGGAGACAAGCCCTCTGGCCATGCAAGTTTGCAGGGAGAGGCACAGAAATTAGGCTTGGATCACTACCTGCATTTCTCTGGAGTCACTGAAATCCTACCATCAGTTCATAACTGGAAAGTACAAAAATAAAGTTCATAGTTATGGCAAAAGAAATGTCACTGCTGTGTTTCACAGAATGCCATGGAAGGCAAACCATGCTTTGAAGGGAAATACTGAATTTGTGATATGAAAGGGCCTCTTCTACAGATGCAGCACATCAGTAACGACAAACAGATTTTCCAATGGATATCAATTTAGGAAAAATAAGATGGATTAATACAGGCATTCACCTTCCCTCTCAGTTTAATATCACGATAATTTTATTTGATAGTTCAATGTAGTAAGCTCCCCTTTTCCTTAATACATATTTGCAAAAAGCAGGCAATATTGTAATACAGTAATTAGCCATATTTGCCTTTACTATGTGTGAATAAGATTAATATACTAGAGTGTTCAACCTAATTGATCTATTATGTGATAGGGACTCACAACCAGACTGCAAATTACAGTTTAACCCCCCAAAGGGCTAGACTTGTTTAGGAAATGTGTGAGTCTTTAAGAGATAAAATTAATAGAACTGGCGTTGACCTAAATATTCAGTGTTATTAATTGTATCAGTGGATTGTGCTGCTTTTATGTGCAACCAGGAAGGCAGTGTTTGAAAAGGAGCGGGTTTATGACAGCAGTGGGGAGGGTGGCTAACAGAAAACATGACAATTATTGCAAGCCAGGTTTCCTGGTTAAAAAAGTGATTGTCACAGGCCCTTAAAATTGCTATTCCATGTGGTTGTGATTAAACAAATCATCCGTGCAGTGCGTTTGGAACATAATGGCTCTGTGGGAAAAAAAATGTAAATCAGGTTTTTGTATTAATGAAAACAGTTTAATATGGTTTTAATGACCCATTTTTCAGTCTTCACCAGAAAGTAATTACCAGTTAGATAGTTAGTGCTCTGGGCTTTGTTCTGGCTCTCAGAACTGCTCCAGCCGGGCACCCAGGGGAGTCCTGCCACCCTCGTGGGCAGCCCTGGGCCAGTGACCCAGCAGTGCCGGGCTCTGCTCCACTGCAGCTCCTGCCTTCTGCCCCTGGGGCGTGGGGAACAGCTGGGGCTGTGCCCCTGAGCCCCCCACTCACTGCTGGCAAGGGTGAGGCCACCGAGAGAGAGAGAGAGAGAGGCAGTGCTGCCCCTGCACACCAAGGCAGGGAGAGCTGCTGAGCGACTGCTCTCTGCACTGGGAGCCCCTGGCAGCTCTGGGAGAGCCTTTGGTGCTGTGGGAAGGGCAGCAGGGCCCAGGGCTGGGCGTGGGCAGCTCCTGAGGGAGGATGCAGCTCCTGAGGGAGGATGCAGCTCCTGAGGGAGGATGCTGCCCACAGGTACTGGCAGGATGGGCAGGCAGGAGGCTCCAGTGGCTGTGACTCCATCTCCAGCAGGAATGAGGAGGAGAGATCCCACCAACCCAGCAAACAGGACCTGAGCATTGCTGCCAAACCCCACTGCCTCTCTGCTCCATTGTAAAAATCAAGGTCTGGCTGGTGACTGAGGTCCTGGTGTGTTCTGAATGCCTGGAAAGCCCTGGCAGCCAGTGGCTGTGTGGTTGGAATGGGGTTACTGGGCTCACTTCTGCTGCCCTGCACTGGCACCGGTGTTTGCCCTCTGAGCAGGGCACTGCAGGGCATCCACACCAGGTCAGGCACCTCTGAACTGAGCACCTGAAGGCCCTGTTGGGTGCTCAGGGTTTGCAGCTTTTTGTGTGGGAGCAGGTGCTTGGTTACAAAGGGCTCTTTGATCCTCCAAAGAAAGGCACAACACAGCCCAGTTCCTCAGGACAGGAATACACAAGGTCAGAAAGATCCATCTGCCCCTCAGCAGTGCAGAACATTGAACAGCTACTGAGGAACATGGGGATTTAATTGTCATGGAAGTTCTGATATCAAGGCAGAATGTTTTCCTCCAGAAGCTGCTGCAGAAGCTCAGAATGTGCTCATGTTGATCCTGGATTTGGACAGGTTCTGTGTGCTGAGCTGGAGGGAAGCCCAGGCTGCTGTGATGGTCTCTGGTGTGGTCTGTGCATTCAGAGCTCTTCTTTCTGAGCCTTCTGCTGGAGAAAAGGCCAGTGTTGCCTCAGATTCATATGGATGCAAAAATAATGAAGGTCCAGGTGAAATAAGGTCCGGGTGAAATTTCTGCTTTCTGGATGTTTCTAGGTTAGTGGATTTGAGTGAGCTTGCTGAAGCTGAAACACATCTGGAAGCAAAGGCAGGAACCTTCTGGCTCCTGGGAAGAGCAGCAGGTTTGTTGTGCTGTGCCCAGTGCCCTGCCCGGGGCAGGTCAGGCTGCTGAGGAGTTGCAGGTGAGGGTTGATCCAGGTGTGACAGCACCTGCAGGAGCTGTGTCCCTTGTCACTGCAGCTGCCTGGGCAGGGCTGTCACAGCTGGTGCCTGTCACCTCGTGTGTGCAGGGTGACACTGGAGATCTGCCCTGTGCAGAAAGGCCCTTTTGGGCTGGATGTTCCCAGCACTTATTGCAGCTTGTAAAATTCACAATATGAGTGTGATACCAGCCAACACAGAGGGATGAGCCTGTGTTCAGAGTTCCTGATGCTAGTGAGAAATAAAGCAGTTTGAGGTCAGTGAGTGAGAACAGAAGGAGATTTTGAGGGAGGTGAGGGTCCTTCAGACTTTATTTATCCATTGTAAAGAAACATATGAAAGTAAACAGAAATCAATGTTCTGAAAACCCCTCCCAGGTCACCTGCAAGGGAAATAATGTGACACTGCTCAGTGCCAGGCACTGCAGATTTTGTCAAGCCATAAAGAAACCTGGCGCTTTATTTTTATTTTTGAAGTGAAAGTGGTTCACAAGGTACACCAAGGAGATGATTCAGTGCTTACAGTTGTGACATGTCAGAGGCTTGTAAGCTCAAAGACAACTGTCTTTATTGTGTTTGCCTTTTCATCTTCCAAACTTTGAGCCCCTGTGTTCCTATCATTTTCCCTTTCCGTTGTGGAATAAGGAGCATATTCTAAACAATGGTGCTCTTTTGATACGTGCCATAATAAAGAAACACTGACTCAGAGAACAGCAGATCATAGCTGTCCACAAAGAAGTACAGAGAGGTGCAAATCCTTTTGGCATGGCACCACAGCAGTTGTTCCTGCTGCCTGATGGAAAGCCAACAATTATTTTTCTCTTCTAACATAACAGGGACAAAAGGAGCTTCCCTTAGTAGCCCATCTCTGCCCTAATTTATGTTGCAGCTTTTTAGGGAAAAGAGCAAAAGTCATTTTAGGAGCTATTGAAAGATCTTTTCCTCTTTTGTAGCTCCTGTATGTTTTTGGCAAGCGAAGTGGAATACATTTGTGGGGCACATCAATGGCAGCAGCCTGAAAAGGGCTCAGGAAGGGCCTAATCAGCTGCTCCAGGTGCCCCTCGGGGACAGGGGAGGGAGGGCAGCTCCCGGGAGGGGTCGGGGTGTCCTGGGCAGGGGGAGAGGGCAGGGAGGGCAGGCAGAGCCCAGGGCTGGTGGGGCTGAGGGTTGGGGATGCTCCTGATCTCTGATCTCTGCAGGACCATGGGCAGCAGGGGAAGGCTCTGGGCACTGCCAGCCTTGCCCCTGCAGCTGAGCTGGCACTCAGAAGGGGCTCTGCTGTCCCATCTCAACCCTGGCCACTGCTCACGTTCTGTCTTTGGGAGTGCTTTGTATTTTGGACCTTTTTTGGCCTCAATCAGGATGAATTTTGCTGTCCTGTTGTGTGAGTGTGATGGCAGCTCCCCTCTGAATGCTGCACTGCGATGGGGGCCTTGAGATGTGCAACACGTGTGAGGCAGAAACTGTTGAAGGAAGTTGTGGGGGGATCTTTCACATGGTTTGGAGCAGCTCTGCTCATGCAGGGCTTGACTGAGCTGCAGGAAAAGCCAGGCCTGAGTGCTGTGGGCAGGGGGACACAGAGCTGGAGGGGCAGGACCAGGCTCAGGGGGGGTCTGTTCTCAATCAGTTTGAGGATTTTTACAGATTAGCTTCTCTGGGGCTGGAGGATGCTCCAGGGTGGGGATCTCCTGCAGGCAGAGCCCTGTGCCTTCCCAAGGAGGTTTCTCTGCTGCTGCCTCAGAGGAGCTTGGGGAGCTGCAGTGCAGCTGTGTGGGAGGAGAAGAGGGATTTGTGGTTGAGCTTCTGGGAATTAAAAAGGGTTGAAATCTTGCCAGCCAAAAATGAGAGCCCTTGCAAAACCAGTGTGAAATCCAGGCACCACTGCAGTCAGTGGCACAGTTCTGTTCTGGACTGGAGCAGCATCAGAATTTAATCCCAGCTGTGTGTGGGAAGTTGGAGTTGTGTCCATTGCAGTTTTTGCAGCTGAAACTCTATTAGCATATAAAGGTGTTCCCTTATAGAAAATGAGTGTCCCAGCTGCAGAGCCAGAGCTCCCAAACTGACACCTCTGTGTCCAGACAGCAGCAGGAAAACCTGGGGGGCATTTGTAGGGTTAAACTCCCTACACCCCTTTTTACAGCCAGGAGAGAGAGTGCCCCAGCAGGGACCATTCCTCAGCTTTCAATGTGCTGTTTCCTCTGGAGGGAAGAATCTGTTTCGTGTCTCCAGGATTGTGTGACCTGCCTGAAATGTTGGTGAAGTGAAGGGTATTATAAATACTTCTTACCCACACAGAGAAATCAAATAATTAAAAGGAACCAACTGAAAAGGCATTTATTAATTCTATTAGACTAACAATGGACTTGCAGAAATGGGGTAGGTATGGGGTTAATATGTGAGTACACGCACACACACACAGTAATTTGTCTTTTTTTTTCTGTAATCTGTGATTTTTTAATTGGGTGCTTTGGTCAGAAGATGGTGCTGTAAATATGTCCAGTTGTCTTTTACACTTCTCTAAGCATCCCCAGTGCAGTGTGGTGTTGAAGTTGGGAAGCAGATTGCCCTGAAGGTCTGCTGTGCTGTGAGATCTGCCCTGTGCAGCTCTGAGAACAGGAATGCATTTCATGCTTGAGGAGCTGTCAAGCAGCTTCTGTACCTCAGACGTGCTCTCCTGGCAGTTTGCTATAACCTGATCTTCCCCAGCAGTGAGGATTTGTCCTGTCCTTTGCCCTTAAATGCCCCTACTCCCCCTCAAAGGGCCTTTCTTTGGGCAAAACCCGGATCAAGTCTCAGGTTTTGTAGCACCTGAAGCAGGGCTCAGTGAACTCCTTCTAACAATGTGAATTCCTGCTGACCTGAGCAGTGAAATGTTCTGTCTTGCATGCTTGAGGTGGCTTGGATGTGCACCCAGTAGGGAAAGCTGTCTGTGGACGTCTTCACAAAGCTTTTTGTCTCAGACACAGAATCTGACAGGGTCTGGTGAGTCCCTGGTGATTCCTGCAGGATTGCTGGAGAGGTAACAAACCACTAATGGCCTGCTGCCTGCAGTCTTCACTGACTAGATGCTTGCTTGTGTCTGCTTAACAGACAAAAAAATATTATGCAGTTTAAATGTCTGGAGAGCCAAATAAGCTCCAAAAGAAACTGCAGCTCAATGGTGATGCATTTGTGGCAGCAGATAAAATACAAATGCTCATAGAGCACTGCCAGGCTGTGAGATATTCCTGCTTTGCAATGCCAAGAAATGGAGAATGGCTTTGAGGGGAGGCTGCTGGCTGCTCTCAGGTGCTGCCTGCAGGGCTGTGCCTGCTCTCAGCACATCTGGGACCTGCCCAGGTGGCCTGAACTGAACTGGCACAGGTGGCACGGGCTGAGCTGGCACAGGTGGCACGGGCTGAACTGGCACAGGTGGCACCTGTGGCACCTCAGAGAGCAGGAACCTGCCCTGCCCCTGTGCCCAGGCTGTGCAGGGTGTGTGGGGCACCCTGTGGGGTGGGCAGAGTGGTCACTCCCGGGGTCAGAACTTGCTGCCCTTTGTCCTGGGCAGTGCTGGGAGCTCGGGGAGCAGCCCTGGGGCTCTCAGACCCTGCTGTGCTGGAAGGCTCTCGGGGCCTCTGCCTGCTGCAGGAGGGATCGTTCTGCTAAACAGTTCTGGTAGTGCCTTTTTGCAAATAAAACCTTAATGACTAGAGTGGAAAAATGCTTTAAATTCTTTTTGATAACTTCAAAAATGTTTTCGGTAGCAGCCGAGTTGTCAGAAAATATTTACATAAGTGCATCTGTGAACCTACAATATCTTAAGATCTGCAGCAGCTTTGTCACTTCCTTACAAATAGCTGTGAGCGATCTATTATGTAAAAAGCTTCAGTTTAATTTACAGGAAGCCTTTACATTTTTCTCCAAGTACTGTGTTTAGTTTATCTTGTTGGGTTTTTTTAAACCACTGTGGCTCTTTTTAATGCTTCCCTACAGAAGAGTGAGTGATCTGTAGGGAAATGCAATTTCTTTGTGCTGGGCTGGCTGGGGAGGAGAGAGGGGAGCAGCCCTGGTGCAGGTGAGCTGTGCTCAGGTGTCCCTGGGCTCTGCTGGCCCAGCACCCAGGTGATGCTCTGTCCCATGGTGACTTTAGGATGCTGGCACCTGCTCATCTGCAGCTGGTGGCTCTGGGGTGATGCCATCAGCAATCCAGGGGTGCGTGTGCCACCCCACTGCAGAGCTTGGAAACCTCTGGGACTGAGGATGGGACTGCACCTTCACACCTGGAATGGGCAATTCTGCCTTCTCTGCTGCAAAGAGCACCAACCTGGCACATTCCTGCCAACTTCACTGCAGTTATTGTCAGGTGGTTTGTTTGGTCCAAAAATATTTAGGTCTGTGTGGTGACTTTTGAGAAAAGTAGTAGGCAGTACTTTTGTTTCAAGGCCTGATGTTCATGCTGGTTTAATGCAGATTTCCAAAGTTGAAGTCTGTGTGGTTTGATTCCAAAACAAGTGGATGATGTAAATGTAAATTAGCTTTTTACATTCGTCAACTGACTTTTAATCTCTCCCCTGCTAATTTAACTCCAAAGATAAAGCTGCCCCTTGGTTGAACTGCTCTGAAACAACCAAATTGTCTTAAACTTGTACCTCACATTGTTCTGAATGCGAGTTTTATATGGACCCAAACAACTCGATATCTTTAATTGTGTTATGTAAATTTGCCCTTCCCAAGTCGCAAAGCTTCCCCCAGCCACCGGAGGTTCGTTGGCATCTGTCCCTGATCAGCCGGGAACAATCGGGGACATTTCCTGAGGTGGCTTTGTTCTGTCCCCTGGCTGTGGATTGTGTGTGGTCACGTTCCCCGAGTGTGGAGCCTCCCTGACACTCTGGGAATCGCTGCTCTGTCTGCATTGCTGATGGAGCCAGCTTCTCAGACACATTTCTCCCTTAAGTGTAAAGCGAGACACAATGCTAATAATGGCACCAATTATTTTTTCCTAGCAGTGCCCCAGATCTGACTTTCCCTGGGAGAATACAACTTTTCTCTCTTACTTTATTTTGTCCCCCTCCTAAACGCTGGATGATCTATTACCAAGGAGAAGGTGGAGAGAAAGGAGTGATCTTTCTCTCAGGTAATGAAAGAATTCCATGTTGCTGTCCAGATAACAACTGAAACATTGCAGCAGTTCAGGCAGGTTTGGAGCTGCTGCAGCATTCCCTGGAGAAAGGGAACATGTTGGCAGAAATTTCTGCTAATTTCCACGTGTACTTCCATTCAGTGGAGAATAAAGATATGGGGTTGCTGATACTGGAGAGAAATTTGCATGGGAAGGGTGATTTTCCTAGTACTACTCTCTAGAGTTGAAATTTCTCTAGTTTGCTAGTCCTTTAAGGCATTTAACAAGAAAGTGGTCTGATTTTTGGGGAGGAGAAAAGGAGAAAACAAACTTTGTGGATTTGGTTGCTGGGGGTTTTGGTGGTGTTGGTTTTTTGTTTTTGTTTTTTTTGTTGGTTTGTTTGTTTGGTGGTGTTGTTTTGGTTTGTTTTTTTTAAATTATTTTTGAAGAAGGCCGCTTCAAAGAAAAACTCTGCAAACTTAATTTTCTTGAGGTAGTGTTTGAAAATATTTGGTTTAGGGTTTCTTGCTGAAAAGCCAGAAACCTGTCAGAACAGACCAAGTTGAAATGTCAGACATAAACAGGGAAATATTTCTGAACAGATTCAGTAATCCAACATAGTTTAACTATTCCCAGTTTGCCAAATACAGCATCTGGCAACATTAGGTAGCCCCGTGTACTTTTTGCTTTGTGAAAGTGAGGAAATAAATGCACTGTAGAGACAAAGAAAAGAATAGGCAGAAATGGAGTTCAGTGGGTTAAAACTTGGTTTGGGGAATGGCTTGGAGCTCCAGTGAGAAGAGCAGTCCACTAATTGCCCTTCCAAAATGCTCAGTGTAATCTCAGTTTCTGGTATGGATTTATTTAACTCTTACTCTGTTGGGTCCCAAGAGTTGCAGCAGGAGGCACTTCCCAGTCTCTGTTCCAGAGGGATGGATAACAGTGAGTTCTCTAAAGAGCTGAATTTAATGTTTTCTCAGACATGGGGGGAGTTTTGCTCTGGTCACTGGTGACCTCCAGGTGGGTGCAGTGGCAGTTTGCTCTGCTGGGAGAGCTCTGTCCCCTCTGCAGGAATTCTGACCTTTCCTGACAAACTCCCTTAAAACGTGGCCAAACCCCATCTCTCACTGCACTCTGAGAGCAAATCAAATTTGATTGCTGTCTCATGAAGGTTTGCAGAGCCCACTGGATGGGAATAGAGCTCACTCTGCCAGTATTTGCTTTACAATAACTGGAAGAACTTGCTGCAGTTCACGCAGCCCTTGGATGATGAGAGGGACCTTTTCCAGCAGAGCCATCCAGTTTGGCCAGACTCTTGCTCTTCCCCCATCCCAAAGTGCTGGAACTTCATTTTGGGTTTTCATTTTCTTTGCCCTGCACAAACTTCATGGTTCCCCAGGGTGCAGCTTCCTGTCTAGCCTTGCTGCCTTATAAATGTTGTCTTCCACAAGAGCCAGGGTTAACTCTTCTAAAGGTCACAGTTCCACAGGGTGCATCTCTTCAGCTTCTCTACATTACTGACTTTGCTCTCACATTATTTTTAAATTTACAATTTCTAATATTGTTCTGTGCACCTCCAAAAAACTTTCATCCCTCCCCACTCTGTTTAAGACTTGGAGTAATTTTAAAATCTTATTTCCCAAGAGAAGAAAACGTTTTCACTCTTTTTGAAATACTGATTTAGGTTCAGATATTAAAGGGACAAATGTCTGGGTAACTTACTGAGTGATTTCACCAGTTATTTCATACTGTGAAATTAGGCAGGAATTTGAAGCCACTGCCTGGGATGGTTACTGGGTTGGGTTTTTTAGGTACCCAACTCCAGTTTGTACTACGTTGATTTTTCAGAAAGTTTTGAGCAGCTCAGTTCCTAATGTTGTACTAACGGGCAGCATAATAATCACTCTTCTTTAATTGTTGTAATAATTCTTTTCAAAGTTGTGGTCACCCATGAAGCACAACACTGCTACTGTGTGTACGTCCATATAATGGTTTTTTTGGTGTTTTTTTAAAGTGCCTGTTTAAAGATAGATCTCAGTACTCTAAATTTGAATATGTAAGTAATCTGCTTGTAGAAATATTTTCTTCTGTGGCTGTGTTGTATCTTTTGGACATATACCTAAAGATGAGTTTTACAGGAATCTAAATGAATGGGGGAATGAGTAATAGATCAAATTTATTGTAGAAGTAGAAATAATCATGGGTGCCAATTTGAAGCTTAGGTGCAGCTTAACTAAAACTGATCTTGAACAGTGTGAGGATTAAATCCTGGGATGGAGGCTTGGATCTGGGTTCAGTTCCCAGATCTGCTGTTTCATTGAGTAACTTGTTCAAGTCCCTGAATCTTCTGGTGTCCCACTTCCCCTTCATACAAGGGGGGCAACAATGCAGCTTTTATCTTGGGTTATGAGGCCTCTGGGACAGGAGCAGCCTGGTGCTTTGAGCCTGGGGAGTGCTGAGCACAATGGGCTCCTCCTCTCCCAGATAATAACAACAACATGTGTGACATTCCCAGAACACAATTTATCTTTCATCTTCTGATGCTCTGGAGTTCCCAGATTGCCACAGTGCTTTCTTTTTCAGATGTGAGAGATCTCTTTTTTTGTCCTGTGAGAATGCAAACTGCTTTTTGTCTTTCTGTCCTCCTGCCATCTGAGAGGGATAAATGGGGGGCTGTGGAGCTCAGTTTTCTGAGGGGTCTCCTTGTGCTGGTTGTCAGGATGAGTTCCCAGTTTCAGTAAATCCACCCCAGCAAGGGAAAGGAAAGCACTTGTGATGTACAGGGGGAAATGCTTCTGTATTCATGCCTGATGATGCACCACGTGCTAAAGAGCAAGTCAGACCTTGAGCATTGCTTTACAATGAGGGGAAAGCAATTATTGCCAAAAATCAGTCAAATCCATGGCATTAGTTTGTGCAGAGTAATGAGGCTGTGCAGAGGTGCAATGGGGGAAAATGCCTGTTTATTGTAAATGGCATTGGATGGACTGTCAGAAGAAAAAACAACTTTTTAAAGAAAGGTATTTAATAGTAAAAAATATCTGTTATGCTCACAAGAAGTGGGAAGCTTCTTGTGGCATAGCTGACTTTAAAAAAGTAAATATTTGGGTTCCTAAGTATCTCAAAGTGGGAAGCAGAATTGAGCTGGAGGGATCATTAGAGAGCGGGAAATGATCTGTGGATGTAGAACTTCTTCCCACATCCAGGTCATGGACCAGCACATCCAAAGGTGCAGGTGAGCAAACCCCCTGTTCAGCAGATCTGCTCCTTGTGCTGTAAAAACCTGTGCTTTGAACCAGAACTCAGCAGTCTGTGGAAACATCAGTGACTTTGTTCTGCATCTCTGCAGGTCAGTGTAGAATCATGGGCTTCTCCTTAGAGAGAAGAAGCTGCTCTGAGCAAGCACAAGCAAAGTTTTGTAAATTCCATGTTTTGAATTGTTTTAGCAAATTATTCCGAATAGTATTAACACAGGACACTTCTGTTCTTCTGAATCAAGAGTTGTAGGATGGCTTCAAAACAGGAAAATGCTTTTTGGGTTAAGGAGAGGTTATTCTGAAAAATCCTTCACAGAGAACCAAGTGGGAAATGTTTACTTGCTGATACCGTGCACAAATAAGCAAATTTACTCTCTGTACCTTCTCTGGCTGCTCTCAGGGATTTCTTTGAATGACTTGGCTGCTGACAATGAGAGGGGCTGGGCTGCAGAACGCCAGAGCAGTGAGCACAAGTGGGGATGCTCTTGGTGCCTCCCTTTAGCTGTGTGATTTCAGCCTGTGATGAACCATCCCCTGCCCCTGCTGGGGTGCAGCTGCCCTGGGAGCTGTGCTGAGCTGGGCAGAGCTGTGCTGAGCTGTGCTGAGCTGGGCAGGGCTGGGCAGGGCTGTGCTGAGCTGGGCAGGGCTGTGCAGAGCTGGGCAGAGCTGTGCTGAGCTGGGCAGAGCTGGGCAGGGCTGGGCAGGGCAGAGCTGGGCAGAGCTGGGCAGGGCTGGGCAGGGCTGTGCTGAGCTGGGCAGGGCTGGGCAGGGCTGGGCAGGGCTGGGCTGTGCTGAGCTGTGCTGAGCTGTNCTCACAGCTGTCGCCCTGGTTTTACAGGGCCCCATAAGTTGTGACACTGTAACTGTAATTTCCCATGTTTGTTTTGTAAACATGGTCCTTGTTTTCCTTAACCAGCCGGGATTGTTTTGCACTTGTGGAATTGTTTTTCATTCCTTTCCCTGGGGTGGAGAAAGATGATTGACCATGTCTTTGTCCTGTAAACCTTCAGGGGTGTTGACCCCTTTCACCAATCTTTGACTGTCCTTAGAAACATATAAAAATAGGCAAATAAAGAAGAGCAAAGCTTTTAATCGGTCCTGCCTGATGAAACCACTGCTGCTCTGTGACCCGCGTGTTTCTTCTGTTGCCAGCTGAGCAACACACAGCAGTGACAAAGCCCCAGGGCAGAGCAGGGCTGGAGTGAGGACAGGCAGATTCCATCAGCCCCAGGCTGCAGTCAGCAGCCGGACTGAGGCACTGCCTCGGGATGGGTAGAGGGGTTCCAGCCAAGAGGCAAGATTTAGCAGATGTTTAGCAAAAGGTTCCATTCCTCTTGCCACAGACACATGTGGAGCTGTCTTGAGTCTAGTAAGGATTTTACAAGTTTTATAAGTCATAGTTTATTGAGTTTGGGAAAGAATTTAATATGGCATCGTCATCTTGGAAGCTGTTTTTGTCTGAAATAATAGATTTTAATTTTTTTTTTTAAAGTAAGCTCTGATTTTGTGATAACTAGTGAAAGAGAAGCTAAGTAGTTTTTTGTTTGTTTTGATTCTTTTTGGAGTGTCCTCCTGTGCTGTTCTCCTCAGCTGCACAGTGATTTTCTCCTCAGTTTCCCTGAATGATAAACAACCACAAAGCTGAGTCAGCACTTAGGAGCAGCATGACTCTGGCTTAGCTTTGCTCTGGAGAAAGTTCTTTACCAGGTTTCATAATGGCTGTGGAATGGTACAAACAAAGGGAGCACCATTTATCACCCATGCTGGCCATGGAAAAGTGATATATTTGGATGAGCAGTTTATGTAAGTGCAGGATTTCTTAGGACAGGGCTGCACATGACAGCAGGCACTCAGAGGGAGGGGTTTGCTTCGGGCAGCCCTGGATTTGGGAGATGCAGCCCTGGAAGTCAGTGTTATTTCTGTCTACTGAGGCTACTGACAACAATGAAAAATTAAGTGTGATAGTTGTATAACAGTTTGTGAGGATCAGGTGGAACTTATGCTACTTTTCAAAGTGTCCCACTGAAATTCTGTTGGTTTGGTTGAGCTCGATGAATTCAACTGCTGGATTTGATTGCTGAGGGGGGGAGTGCTCCCCATCAGCCCTCCTGGGTGAGCTGGAGCCACCTCACCAGCATTTGGGTGTGAAACAAAAGCAAGGGGCTGGAGAGACACTGGAAGAGATGTGACACAAGGCCTAGTGTAGACACACAGAGCATTTCTGCTTTTAAAATGCCCTTCAGAGAGGCTGGCTGCCCTCTCAGCATTCCTCCAGAGGCTTGAGAAGTAGTGCAGTCACTGTTTTGGAGGCTGGAACAACAGTGGAAAAGGTTTTGTTCCCAAGAGGAAAAGTGGAAATAGAGCCCAAGGGCCCTGCTGGCCAGCCCTGTGCCTCAACAGTGACACCTCCATCTCCTTCCCTGGGACCTGCTGCTGGATCACGAGCGGGAATGAAGCTTGTACAGCACAGGGAAATGCCCTTTCCTCGTGGGCATGGCTGCACAGAGCAGTTTGATTAGAACTCTACAGATGTGACGGGTCTGAGGAGGAGAAGGGGTTAAATACCTGCAGGTCCAGGCTCAGTGTGACTGGGCTGCCACCCCTGTGTGGGGAAGCATTCACACTCCTGCTCTCCTTTGCTCTCAGCTCTCAGGAGGAGGAGGATGCTGACTGACACAGCCCTGAGAGGAGCTGCCAGCAGACCCAGCTGTGTTTGTCACTGGGCACAACGTTTGGAAAAGCCCAGAGCAAAACACCACCGTCTCAAAATCTGGAACTGATCCACTGAGTTGGATCTGAGGAGCAGGATTGCCAGAAGGAGATTCTCCCTCCTTGCTGGTGTGGGTTTGCCTGGTGGTGCAGCCTGGAGCAGGAGCAGCTCTGGGGAGGGTTGGAGACAGGTGTGTGCTCAGGAGCACAGTGAGGAACATCCCAGTAATGTTTCCTGAGGAGCTGGGGGAGCAATCCCTGGTGAGAAATGCTGAGAATCAGCCATGGCAGGGCAGTGTCTGAATCCTCCTTGGCTGAGGGTCTGCCTTTGTTCCATCTCTGTTGCTTCCCCAGACCAGGGATGACGAATGCAGAGATTCCCAGGAGAGGGGCTGTCCATCCTGAATATGTGAGCAGCTCTCATTATTGTTAATGGGAGTTGCACGTGCTCAAACAGCCAGGGCTCCCCTGTGATGCCTTGAGATAGAAGACTAATATCTAAATGATGTGTAATTATTTGAGCAAATGGTGTAACATGTGATGTCTTTGTTAGGTCATTGTTGTTCAGAGAATTGTCCCAATATCATTTTTCCCCAGAAAAATGTCCACACACAAAAAGTAACAGACTGCATGGATTTCTGCTTGGTTTTATTTAAACTCTCTGTACTCCTTTCTTGTTTTCTAAAACTCTGTTTCTAGCTTCTCAAACTTGTAAAAGAAGGGAGTCTGGCCCTTCAGAAATAGCACACTGGTAACACAGTGGTGATCCTGCTCTGCTCTCGAATGGAGCTGGGTTGGTGAAGAATCTCTACGTGACAAACAGCTCTGGAGAACTTTCCCCTTGCAGTCAGATCAAACAGCAATGGTGAAGTGTCACAGGTGAAATATCCCTAACGAGAAACAAAGTTTTTTAAAGAATACCATTTTCTCTCTGTGTCTATGGCCCTGGAGCTGATTTTTGGTGATCTGTAGCTCCAGGTGAGCTCTGACTGTGCTGCTGGGCTCGTGCCAGCGGCGTGGGACACCAGCAGTGTCACCACAGGGCACAGCTCACCTGGCAAAGCAGAAACTGCTGGGTTCCAGTGCGGCTGTTTGAGGACAGGACAGGAACGAGCAGGGAGGGGAAGGGCTACTCACCCTCATCCTCGAGGACAGAAACAAAAATATCATTAAAGGATTGCAGGGTGGGAGCTCGTCGGGCACCGGGGCTCCCGGCACCTGCACGTTCGGCTCCGATTCCTTTCACACCTGGGATGGCAGGGAAACCCAAACTGAGGGATGGCAGGGAAACCCAAACTGAGGGATGGCAAATCCCACACCCTGTGCCCGGACTGGCAGGCCAGGGGAAGCTGCCAGGCTCTGCCATCGCTTCCTGCTCCTCCTCGGGGCACAGAGGTCCCTGCAGGGCAGCCTTTCCCTGCCGCAGTGGTTCGGGCTCCTGTGGTCACTCCCAGCCGCTGCCCCTTGGCCGATCATGCATTGCTGATCGCCATTCAGGTGAGGGACAAAGGAGGGAGCTTAACAGGATACTGAGGATAGTGAGGAGAGAGGAAATTGCTTGTTTCAAAGGCGTTTTAAGCGCTCTTCTCCATCTTGACAACAACAGTCTGTGGCTCTCCCTTTATCCCCCCGTGGAGTCGGACTCTGTCCGTGCTGAAGAGCTCTGAAAGAACTCTCCTCTCC
>VZTZ01009406.1:340064-362214 GCA_013400955.1 Drymodes brunneopygia
CCTCCATCCCAGGGGCTGTTCCAGACCCCCCATCCCAGGGGGTGTCCCAGACCCCCATCCCAGGGATGTCCCAGACCCCCCATCCCTGGGGTGTCCCAGAGGAGGAGAAGACCCAGCTCAGCCCCTGTGGAGCCAGGCTGGATTCTGCTCTGGGAGCTGTGCTGAAAGAGAACGGTGCTGATTCTCTTCCCCAAAGTTTTACAACCTGGCCAAATGTGATTTTTTTCTTCTTTTTATTTCTTTCTTTTAAATTAGTAAAAGGCACAGCGAAATCCCTGTCCCCAGCAAAATCCCTCTGCTGAACAGTTCTGTTGGGAAGCTTGAGGCAGTCAGCAAGAGTTTGTTATAATGCCTGTGGAGTGATGGATATGCCTCAAGTCGTTTTCTTAAAAGTACATTAATATTTCTTGCAGAAACTATCGAAAGAGAATGCAAAAATTGAATCCAAGGAGTACCTGGCGTGAAACGTTGTCCAAACTTCTGCAGAGCTGTAACTGAAAGCAGAGCCTGTAAAAGCTGTCATTGCTGGCTTTGTCTTTAATAACAGCTAATGCAAACAGAAACTGCTGCAATGGTTTTGGAGAGATGCTCAACTTCTGCTTCAGGTTTTAAGGGATTAGGAAAACACCCGTGGTGGGAGGCAGATTATCTCACATCTGTCTGCTTCAAGGCTTCTTGTGTCTTTCTCTGAAACATCTGGTACAGGCTGTTGTCAGAAGAACATAAACTAATTTATATGTGCATGTGTTTTTTATAGCTCATTAGCAGGGGCTGGTGCTTTTTTTCAGCGACTTTTTGGTGAATCAGTAATTTTTTTAAGGTGAATCAAAACTAATGGCTTGTTGCAGCCCAGAACACTTGAAATATGTTCTTAGCTTTGAGAAGATCTGCTCAAGCAACTGTTTTTATTTTTTCATTTGGCAATTATTTGGCATCTGAAACAGTCATATTTTTTTTTTTTGAGATGCCATAAACCAAGAAAAATTTGTCACAGCAAGGAGTTGCAGTTTGTTTTGAAAGAAATAGGTTTGTTTTTTCACTAAGACAAAAAGGCTTCATTTGGCTCTTAAATATATTTTAAGTATGAACATTGTACTAGAAGGAAACTTTGAGAAATATACTGTATTGATGTTTGACCAAGGTCCTGAACTTTTTTCCTGCTGGAGAAGTTAATAGTGGGATAAAGTTGGTTGTGCCAGCATTTTGATTTTTCTGAAAACCTCTCGGGTCTAATTTTGGAATGTTACCTGGCCTTAAGCAGTGACCATTGGAGGTGCACCTGTGCTGGATAAAGGCTCTGATCACAGGGGACACAGGGGCAGCTCTGCAGGTCAGGGGGCAGGTGTGGGTCAGTGATGGAAATACCTGAATTAGAAATGTCATTAATGGATGGGACTCTGGTGGGTCAGGGCTGGAAATATCTGAATTAGAAATCCATTAATGGATGGGACTCTGGTGGGTCAGGGCTGGAAATATCTGAATTAGAAATGCCATTAATGGATGAGACTCTGGTGGGTCAGTGCTGGAAATATCTGAATTAGAAATCCATTAATGGAAGGGATTCTGTGAGCCTGGGGCTGGGATCTCCCCTGGGATGGAACCTGCTGCTCCTGGGCCCAGGGGAACCAAGCAGGAGCAGGGGAAAGCAGCCCCGTGGGTGTCTCAGGTGAGGGAAGAAAAGCAGCCCCGTGGGTGTCTCAGGTGAGGGAAGAAAAGCAGCCCCGTGGGTGTCTCAGGTGAGGGAAGGAAAGCAGCCCCGTGGGTGTCTCAGGTGAGGGAAGGTTTGTCACCTGGAGAATGGTGTTGCCAAAAAGTGCAGTGAGGGGTTTTGCAAAGCCAGGCTTTGATGCAGGAATCACCTTAATGCTGGGCCCTGCTGGCCTTTGGCACTGCTGCTCTTTTCCCCAAGCGGGGTAAAACCCTCCAAAACCTTAAACTTTTGAATACCTTTAAATATCTTTACTCTTAATCGTCCCTGCCATGACTAAATGTACAAATCAAATGTGACAAATAGTGAAGTTAATTAGTCAGCTACTTTTCCACTCTTCCTTTGTGCAGAGAAGTGATAAAAATAAATATGAAAGTACAATCTAAGGTCCATGAATTTAGGAGTAAGAGGTAATTTTTAAAAGTAAAGATCTGCTCGTAGTGGTTTTCTTTCTTCAAGCTTTATACTTCTATCTGAAAGGCCGACCTCTGTTTGGATGAGGGAATCAAACTCTTTGGTTAATATAAAGGGATGAGCTGAATATGAAAGCAATTGAGGGAAGGGATGGAACATCTGAAGGCTACATTGTCATTAGTTTTATTTTAGTGAAAATAATTGTACATGTTTAGTTTAAAATGTAGGGGGAAACGTACTTTGAAATATAATTACATTTAGCAGTCTTGCAGCTTTGTACTTTGTGCTATAAATTGCGTTCCCAGCTGTTTTTCATCTCCTGTAATTTAAATAAGTAAACCTTTTGTTCTTAAACTCTCTTAGTTCCTTCTAATTCTGTTGATGGACATCCATTTCTACTGCTTTATTTTATGTTAATATTTAACAATGGCATGCAGTTACCCCCCTGCTGGCACCGCTCCACCTCCTTTGTTTCTAGAAGGCCTCTTTTTGCCTTGGTCTTTGGTTTTATAGAAGAATCCAAACTTCCTGCCCCTGCATCGAGCAGGAGCAAGGTTTCTGCATAAAGTGACACAAAATCCCCGGGGAAGGGGACCCAAGCAGGGAAGGTGGTGCTGGGCTGTCACTCTCCTTTGTTCCCCGCTCAGATGGGAGTGTGGAGGGGATGATGCTTTGTGGGCCAGAGCAAAGCTGTGCCAAGGGAATGCAAATCCTCTAGGTGTGCCCAGGTAATTTAAAATGCTCACGCTGGCAGCTTTTCTGCATGAGTAAAGCTGTTTAATTAATGCGTTTTTCTCCACTTTCATTTCTTGACAAGTTTGATTCGGATTGAAACGGTCTGTGAGAAGCTTGTCACGTGTCCTGGGGACAAATATCCCCTCCCTGCAGGTGGAAAATGCAGAGCCCTGTGTTGGGTGTTTGTGTGTGAGCAGAGGGGCTGGTGGCAGGTGTGGCTGCTGTGGGCACCTGCAACATCCCTGCCCAGCCCAGCCCAGCCCAGCCCAGCCCAGCCCAGCCCGGCCCAGCCCAGCCCAATCCAGCCCAGCCCAGCCCAGCCCATGGCTAAGGCAGTGCAGGGCTCTGGCACTGCTGGGGCTCCTCTGCTTGCCCTGGCCTTACACGAGGAGCTGGAGAGGGCAGTGAACATTTGGGGCACACAGGCTGAGGCCGTGTGTCCTTGTCCCCCCTCCTCCAGCCCTCCAGAGAAAGCTGATGTTTAATTTGCTCGAAGTGAATGTGGAGACCTGAGTCCAGGATCAACAAAGGCAGCGCTGGGCATTTCAGGCACTGCCTTTGAAATGGGCCCTGACAATAATGGAGTTGGGAAGCCCCACTGTTCAGCCTTCTTTATAGTGTTAATAACTGTCCAGAGAGAAGAGAAGCAAGAAATTGCTGAGATTTCATCTCTCAGATTTCATCTTGCATCCAGAGTGCCGCAACAAATCAAACTGAAATGGGCCCCACCGTGGCTCCTGCGCTGCCAGGCCGAGCTCTGTTGCCTTAATTTTTTAGAGTGCTGTGTTTATAGTTGGTAGCAAAGATTCTCATAGATTTTGTGTAACCAATCCATGTTTCTGTAACCGGCCAAGGATTGGTTTGTACTTTGGGTGTTGTTTTTCATTCTTCTTTCTGGGCTGGAGAATGTGATGGGCTGTGTTTGTCACCTATGGAATTTCAGAGGTGGTGACCTCTTTGTCCAATCCATAACTGTCTGTAAAAAGGTATCAATATAAGAATAAAGAGAGGCTGGGGCTCTTTTTGCTCTCTGCCCAGCCTTGGTGGCTGAGCTCCTGAGTTACCTGAGTGTTTCGTGTCTGACAGAGCGACAGAGCTGCCCTGGGCCCCTGCTCTTCTCCCCTGCCTTGCTGAGGGTGAGGATGCTGAGCCCAAAGGCTGCCTGGGCTGACACCTGTGCCTCCCAGCTGGGCAGGTGTCCCTGTCAAGGTGGGCTCAGAAAGGGCTCCCTTTGTGCAGGGAGGAGCTGGAGGCTGAGGTGGCAGCGTGTGACAGTGACAGGCACAGAGGGAGGCAGCAGAGATGTCTCCTGTCCCTGTGCAGCCACCCTGGCTGTCCAGGACACCTCAGCCTCCCCTGAGTGTGCAGGGCAGTTCTAAATTAGGGGACTGAGATGGAAATGGGAGCTGGGCTTGGGCCAGGCACAGTTCAGGCCTGGCCTTCCCCTCTGGGCCAGGCTTTGGGGGAATTCGGCCGTGCCAGTGACAGCAACGTCTGGGCAGTGATTCCAACAAGAAAATATTGTTTATTGTTTAACAAATATAAACTCTTTGATGCCATTAACAGGTAATGCTATTTTTTATGCCTTTTAGCATTCAGGGAGTTTGGAGTTGTCTGCCTTGTCCTCAGGGATGCTTTTGGAAGAGGGCTGGAAGTCCAGGAGGACAAACACGTGTATCATGTATTGAGTTACACTTTAACAACAGGTAAGAGTTGCAAAGATATTTAACTTCAGGAAAAAAAAACCCAAACAAGCAGCGAAATGTGCAAAAGAGTTCCTAGTTTTAGAGCAGAACAATGATAATCAAAAGAAGTTGCATCTTTTCATGTTCATCCATCTCAGGTCTATGTACTAGAAAAAGCTCTGGCACCTTCATTAATTTAAAAGCTTTTTGGATCAATAATCTCCACCCTCTCCGTACATGGAAGCAGCTGGAATGCATTCTCATGTTGCAACAGACACAGTGCATGGTCTTCAGCAGTTTCCTTATTATCTTTTGTAATTAGCAAATCAGATTTTTGTCTCTAATGCTTTTACATGCAGGGATATTTTGTGCTCAGGAGGCTGGGAAGTGTTCGTGAGCAGATTGTCTTGCCAGCTGGAATTCCCCAGGGCCCTGGGGGAAAGGCTGAAGGAGAGGAGCAGGAGTTTTGTTGGTTGTGTGAGTGTTTGGAGCTGCAGCATTACAGCAGCCCTTCCCAAGGAGTGCAGCAGGCAGAGAGGGAACACGTGCTATTGTGTTCACATCTGGCATTAACATATAAAATTTGAGGCATATAAAGTTTCTTCCCGTACAACTAAATTAAAAACCTGTGGCATAAGGTAAATTGACAAGTGCAAAACTTCTTGGGTGGGAAATTTAAATGGTTGCAAATGTTTGCTGAAAGCTGCTCCTGGAATTGTGTTCCTGAGCACGGCTGGCTCCAGGCTCGCTTCCTGGCAGTGTCAGGAGAGCTGTTCCATGATGGATTTTAGGGGGGAAAGGTTCTGTTCTGCTCACGAGGGCAGCACTGGCCCGTGGGGCAGAGCCCAGGCTGCAGAGCTGAGCTGTGCCAGGTGAAATGAGCACACCTGGGCTCTCTTTGGGGGGCACTGGGCAGGCACAGTTCACTGGGGCTTGGCTGGGGGAAGTGGCACGTGCTGGTAGCTGCTGACTTGCAGACCCCTGACCTCTGTGTTGGGTTTCTTGTTTAAATCTGCAGCTCAGAATGTTTCAGCTGGGGTAATGCTCCAGAGTGTCCTCCCTGGAGACTTTGTTCCTGACTGAATTTGATGCACTCACTGCTATTCCTACTGAAACAGAGCCTGCTCTAAATAACCCAGTCTGCTCCTGCATGGCCCTGAGGAGGGGCACTGGAGGCTGCTGTGCTGCCTGGCTGCAGATCAGCTGGGACTCTGATGGCTTTGGTAACACAGACTGAACAGGTGAGTGGGAAAAGATGCAGCTGAGAACCTCCCTTCAAGGCAGGAGGAGCTGAGTGCTCAGCACTTCTCTCCATGAGGTGTCCACGCCTTCCTGGCTCCGGATCCTGGATCCTGGGGACCCTGCCTGCTGTTGCAGGAAAGCAGCAGTGATGCAGGATCTTGGGAACTACAGGTACACTGAAGTCATGTGGAGCTGCTGTAGCAGAATGAAACCCTCTTGGTGTCTCCAGCACTGCTGCTGCACTGCTCGGGGAGGGAGCAGTCCATGTCCAGGCTTGGATTCCTGTTTAGACTAAAATTTGCTTGTGGCTCATCTGGTGTTCAGAGAAATGCAGCTTCTCTCCTAATGACCACACTTGTTCCCTCTGGATGCTGGCCTCCACTGGCCTTTGTCCATGTTGTGTTACAACACAACTGTTACATCTCTATTCATATCTTTGCTGATTTTATTAGCAGCCCTGCCCTTTATGGTACTTGTGTTGCAAACAGTCCTACATGAAGGCACTCAGAAAGATATGTTATGGCTGTAGAGACCCAAGTGATCAATAGCTTTTAGATTACTGTGTCACTAAACAGCAGGCTGAGACATGGAAGGGCTCTGTGACTTTAGGGATGAGAGATTTTTAGAAAATAAATCGATAGCGAATACAGGCTGATTGGTTTCCAGTTCAAATAATTCCAAGAAACACGGAGCCCAGGGGAAACCATGCCATTCATACTTGGAAATAAACAACAAAGGCTTGCTTTCATTTATGTATTTGGGTCAGTACTCTTGGAAATGGAGAGGGAGCTGTTGGGCAGGGTGTCAGCCTGGAAATGGGGAACCTGGGTTCTCCTCTGGGTGCTCCCAGAGTGTCCCTGTGTGTCCCAAGCTCCCTTTGGTGCTGCCAGCCTTCACTCTGGGGCAGGGGGACTGGCTGCTGTACAGCCCAGCTCACAGAAATGTAAACAATAACAAACATTCAGGGAGGTGATTTTGCTTTCACACTGCTTTCCTTTTTAGTGCTCAAGCAGCCATGGGCTGAATGATGGCCAGTGGCTGTCAGGAGCCAGTGGAGATGTACAGGGTGTGAAGGATGTTTTGTAGAACTGCAGCACAGTTCAGTTCAGCAGCCAAGGGCTGAGTGCTGTGAGCCAGCAGTGCCTGAGGAAGGCCAGTGGCAGGGGACAACTTGGAAGAATTTATTTGAAGAAGGAAGTGAGAGATACTTGAATGTGGCTTTGTTTCTCTGAGTCCAAACAAGAGAAAGAAACTGGCTGCTGTAATCTGACTTGTGTGTCTCCACTTAAGAAAGGTGTTTCATGGTGGTGACAAGGTGTGGAATAGTACTTTGGCCTAAGGTTTGGGATATTTGGAGTTAAGACCCTTTCCTGGCCTGGATATGTGTGTGACACAAAACGACATCACCTGCTCTGGCTGTGCTCAGTGTGCAGAGTGGAGAAAACTGTATTCCTCAGAGTCAGAAGAATGGAGGGTAATTATTTTGAGGCACTGAGGTAAAGGGAAGCTGTATCTAAGACAAATAGATCCGCTCCCAGGGAATTCAGTGGCAGAACTTTTAATGGGAGCAAGATCCGGGCCCCATGTGATAAAGAATTTCATCTGGATTGCATATGGGGGTAGGCATTAAAGGACCCATCTAAGGATCTCCCCTCTGGAGTACATCTATAAAAGACCCTCTGTAGTTGTGTTCAAAGCTCACAGCAATGCCAGTCTCCTCAGGACCATTCACTTAGATCACTCAGAAACTCTTTCTTGTCGAAGCCCTGATGCTCTCCCCCAGTGGAAGAATGTGGTTGAAACTCCCATGCAGGGAAGGCTTGAGATTTGTTTTTTATTTGAACCCAAAACATGAACAAATTGGACACACGTGCTCTAAGACTTGAGCCCGCTCTTGTTCGAGCCAATGCAAAACTCTCCTTGATCCCAGCAGGATCAAGGTCTTCAATATTGCTTGCACCTTTTTAGAAAATCTGCCTCTAAACGAAACAGACGGTGACAAACTCATTCTGGGTTGATCCTCCTTGACAGATTTGCAGCCAGAGAGGTTTGCAGAGCCTCCTCTTGCAGCATTGGAGCTCACAGTCTAATTGCTGCATGAAGGACCAAGGGCAGGTACCACTGTGCCTTCTCCTGTGGCACATCCTTCAGCATCTGAAAGTCAGTGCTGGGATTTAGTCTTTTTTTTTAGCATTTAAACATCTTTAATGCTCTTTCTTGTCAGACTGTTGTTCCAGCTAGCACAGGGCTCCTGTTCACTCTCTGTGATTTCCTTCCTCCTCACGCCCAAGGACTGACAGGTGAGTGTTTTATGTGTAGGAAGCCATTGGGCAGAAACATATGCCTTGAATGTGTTTAAATGCCCTGGAAGTCACTTGATCAATGGTGCAGTATTTGTGTCCCCTCTGTCTTTGCTCGAAATTCATATTCATCAAAAGAGGTTGCTTGGTACTTAATGGGACACTGGGGCACTGAGTGAGGGGACAATACACAAACAGGGTGAAGAATGAGGACAAATGTAGATGAACTTCCTCCAACAGGCACAAGATGCTCATTCCTGAATAAAAAATGTGAAAAGGTCAAGTGCCCCCAGAGGTTTCTATTGTGACAGGCACTTAACCCCTTCACTCCTGGTTATCTGCTTCAGCTGCTGGGCCACTCAGTGCACAAGTGCCATTAGCATCAGTGGAATGTGGGGCTGGGAGCTCAGAGCCACCTCCCTTCCAGACAGCAGGCCCTGGGTGAGCAGGAAATAATCCTTGTGGACACTGACCTTGTCAGGAGCTGTGTCTAGAGATAATTATTTCCTAACATGTAACCTTTTCATGGTCAATTGCTCCAGTGTATTAGACAGAACTGTGATTTCCTTCTATCTTCAGACACACGCAAGGCCTTGTCCTTCCTGCTTTGAGGGCACTCAGTGAGTGCTCAGACAGCCCAGGGCTCGCTGGAAAGTGCTGTTTCTATTTTGCTTAAAAGAAAAAGAGTCCTGCTGCTCTTCCCTGCCACTGAGCAGAAGGGATCTGGGGTCTGTGCCCACTCCCATGGTTTGTTGACATTCAGACATTTCCCTTTAAGCCTCCAACACTAACCAGGCAACTGTCAATGTTCAGTAATCTTCTGCTCCACCAGATTCCTTGCTCGTTGACTGATTTTGGCTTACCTTTTCCTAGCCCTGCTGCCTCAGTGTGTGCCCCTTGACACATCAGCAGGCATCTGAGGAGGCAGGATCAGCAGAGTCTGTCAGTGCAGCTCCAAAGGCGTGGGCTTTGATTCTGTCAGGGCCAACGTCAGCACGAGCAGCCAGGGCTGAAAGCAGCTCCCCTGCAGGACCCCCAGAGCCCAGGCTGCCCCTGCCTGGTCTCCCCACAGGGGCTCTTTGGGTGTGAGGGGGGACCTTGTTCTTCCTCCTCCACCCCAAATTCTCCTCCTCACTCACTCGTGTTGCAGCGTGTTGGGCACAGCAGCCAGGACCTTTTTTTGGGACAGTCCCTTTTGGGAACCCTTGGGGACACCTTGTGTGGACTGCACTGATCCAGACAATAACACCAACCCAGCTCCTGCAGCTAAGTGTGCTTTGTAGGTGATATTTTTACCTGCTTCTTGTTTTGTAGCAGTATTTAATTGGTTTGAAAATAAAATTGCAAAACTAGGTCAGTTTGCCATTGGGCCCTGTAAGGCTCTTTAGCTAAATCTCCAGACTTTACCTAGAAGTTAATTTGAGCCAGACTTAGGAAAATATATATTAATATACCCAAAGTCTCACATGAGAAACTTGTAGGCAACGATTTGGGATTCAGAGCCATATTCATATTCCTAAGACTAAATTCAAAGCCATCGTTTAAAAGCAGCCTTGCACATGTGTATGTCCTGATCTTTAATTAGGCAAAACTCCCACTGACATCAATAGGAGTTTGACTTGAATAAGAACTGCAGGATCAGGTCCATAATTTGGTACCTGGGATTTGATTAAGCAGCTAAATTACTAGAACAGTTTCCCCATGTGTATAATTGCCTAATTAATTTTTAAAATAGCTAAGTTCAGCACTGAGTATGGTGCACCTCTTGCCACATGAAATGTATGCTATTTAATCCAAGTTGATGGAGCTATTTGGAAGAGCCTGTAGAGTTTATTTTACAAATTTGTTTATTTTAAGCTCAGAAATAGCCCCCATTGTGTTAAAATGTCATGTTCCAGAGTAGTGCTCTGCTACATCCTAATTCTTGAGTTCTGCCTACTGTGATTGATATCACAGGTGAGAAACCCCTCTGGAGGCTGGGGAAGAACTTATCCTCTGAGATGGTTTTTAAATTCAATGCTTTGAAAAGTTTCTTTTGTCTTATCAATGATTTCTTTGTTTTGTTTTGTTTAGTGCCTCAGCATGCTGCCTTTGGTTGACTGTATATCAGAATAAGTGTACATTATTTGCTTTTTGCTGAAATTTCAGTCTAATACTGTGGGCTGGAGTTGATATATTTGCTGCAGAGGGACTTGCTTTCACAACTGAGAGACTTTGTTCTTTGTTTGAAACAGAGAACTTGTTCTGTAAGAAGAATAGAGAGATCATATATGAGTTTCCTAAGTGGAAAAATATTGTGGAAGGACTTGCAATGCCAAAAAGTAAAATCTGTTCTCCCTAAATGTGTAAATGCACATGGGTGTTTGTGTGTGTGTGTCCCGTGCACAGACACAAACACTGGGGCTGGCATGAGGCACAGGGCCTGCTCTGTCCCTTCATAATTCCTGTTCTCCCATTCTCTCCAGCTGAATTCTCAAGGCATTACCACGGGAATTTTCTCTTTTTGGGGCTGGCAGCAGAGCTCCAGCACTGGCTGTCTGTGTGATGTGCATCCTGCAGGAGCCCCCGCCCAGGAACTGCATCCAAGCATCTCCTGCAGAGGATGGAGCCTCCAGCTGTGCTCAGAGGAGCTCCACAGCCTCGGGGAGCCCCTGGGGCTCTGCCAGGGTGAGGGGAGCCTGGATTCATGGCTGGGAGCTGGAATTCCAGCACAGCTCCAGGTGAGGTGGGACACAGCTCCAGGTGAGGTGGGACACAGCTCTAGGTGAGGTGGGACACAGCCCAGGGAGCTGCAAAGGCTCGGAGCCTTTGGAAAGCATCCTGCTGCTTTAGGGCTCTGAGAGCTCGACAGGTAAACAACTCATGGCTCTGAGGCTGGCTGAGGTCTGCAGCCCTGCTGTCTTTTCAAATCACAGCTTGTTGTCTCTTCTGCCAATGCCAGAAACCTGCCCACAAAATAAGCAATGCTGTACCCTTGAAAATGAGCAATTGGGTCCACCCAAAATGATGAGATGGTCTTAAAAATGGGAAGGTTAACTTTTATGTTTAAATTGAAGTCCTTTTGAAGGCTGTCCTGCTGTCTTGGGTTGTCAACTTTTATTCTGTGTTCAGCTCATATTTTGAAGACTTTCTGTGGGGATTATAGAAAGGAATAGAAAGGATGGAAACTTTCAGCTTTTGTTTAAAAAGAAAAATAGGTAACTCTGTCCTGCAGCCGCTTGATTTCTGCAGCTGAAACTCTCTGAATCATCATGATTTAGCATCGTTAGTGCTGACAACAAGTGATGTCTGTGGGTTTGGGATCCCTTGGGTTTTCAATAAAATTTGGAGATATCTGGGGTGTGTGTGTCGTGTCATTTCCCCCAGCTCCCGCTGAATCCCGTTAAAACTGAGGAGACTCCTCGGTTACGAAAATGTAAATGGTAAGGAGGGAGTGCAAAGTCTATTTGTGGTAATTCAGGCTGTAATTTTCTCCAAAGCTGCGGGAGCGTCGCCCCTGCTCTGTGTGGCACTCGGACCTCCTCTAGCGGTGGCCGCAGAGCGCCTGTCGCAGCCCTGCTGGGGACAGCGGCATCCCCCGGAGCGGGCTCGGCGCTGGCAGGCACCTCCTGCTCGGAGAAGGTCTCAGTTCCCTCACATCCAGCCGAGGTTTCAGCTCCTGCCTTGATTTTCCCCTCGGACAGCGGCAGGAGTTGGTGTCCGTGTGCCACTCGGAGGAGCCAGGGGTGGGATGCTGCAGGTCTGACACTCCTGTCACCCCTCCTGTCCTCAGTCCAGGTTTCTAAAGTGTGAAACCAGCAAGGAATAAATACCTAAAGGTGGGGGGCTTTTCTCTTTCTCCCCCCTCTCTTTTTAAAATACAGACATAGGGAAAAGTGCCGAGTTTCAATTTCTCCTCAGATTTACAGTCATTTTCCTGTGACTGTGGATGCTTGGAAAAATCAGGAGTAATGCCACAGAGGGGAAATCTCTGTTTGTCTCCTTCTCCTCATTGTCTTGGCTCACTTGACCCTGCTGGGGCTGTGCCCTCTCATTGTGTGCTGCTCTTGGGGCTGGGGGGACAAACAAAGGGCAGGAGCTCTGTGGGAGCCCTCTCTTGCTGGGGAGCAGCCCCTGGCTGCCCGTGGCTGCTCGGGAGGCAGCTCCAGGGAGTGCCCTGTGTGCCCCTAACACTGCTGTCCCCAGCCTGGGTGCCCTGTGTGCCCCTGACACTGCTGTCCCCAGCCTGGCTGCTGTGTCCCTTTGACACTGCTGTCCCCAGCCTGTGCCCTGTGTGCCATTGACACTGCTGTCCCCAGCCTGTGCCCTGTGTGCCCTTAACAGTGCTGTCCCCAGCCTGGGTGCTGTGTGCCCCTAACACTGCTGTCCCCACTCTGGGTGCTGTGTGCAGGGTGTGCCCTGTGTGCCCTTAACACTGCTGTCCCCAGCCTGGGTGCTGTGTGCCTTTGACACTGCTGTCCCCAGCCTGGGTGCTGTGTGCAGGGTGTCCCCTGTGTCCCTTTGACACTGCTGTCCCCACTCTGGGTGCTGTGTGGAGGTGCCAGGGTGTGCCCTGTGTGCCCTTAACACTGTATTTATGCAGCTGTATTTATGATTTTTATGTATTTATGACTGTGGGGGAAGCAGTTCAGTATGATACATGAAACAGGACCCTCACTCTGCTTTTGTTTCTTTAGCATTTCAGCCCAGGAAAAGATTTAATACAGGAGTAGAAGCGAGGTAAAGACCATGAAAGACCCGTGGGGGGTCTAAAACCTGCCCTAAAAATGATCAGTCATGCTTTGGTCAGTGTGGTGGAAGTTCTTGGATGAAGTCCTGAAATCATCCCAGGCACCTCCACATGGCTGTTGGGGTTACAGTTTTTGTAATGCACTGATTTTTTTTTTCTTCCCCACAAGCTTCAGTTTTTTAGAGGACTTCTATGTATTCTTTAGTGTTCTTCCAAAAGTTAAAAACAAAACAAAGAACGAACACCAACAACCAAAAAAAAAAAAAATCTAAACAGTGAAATTTTGGAGCCAGAGTACAGACAGATGCAGTTTTCAGGAAATTCATGGTGATTTTTGGGTACATGAGATTTGGTCATACTGTCAAATGTTTTAAAACTTCAGCTCTCCTAAACTTGCATGTTAATGGTCGTTTTGGTAGATTTTGGATAGAGCTGAGAGCTGATACCCTTGAATCCCTGCAGGCAAAACCTCTGGGTTATTTGGTTCCTAAACTACTCCATCATTCTGTGTGGATGGATGGGATTTGGGGATTTTGCTGCATCAGTCTCTTTGTGATGAGCAAAAGGGAAGATTAATTCCCCTAGAAAAAGCTTTCTCTGCTTTGCATCCATATCAATTTCAGTGACTTCAGATCTCTTTCCTTTTCTTTTCTTTTTTTTTCTTGAGATTGGAGGGAGTGTTTAAACTGGAGCCTTATAGAGCATGGCAGTGCTGGGAACTTTTCTAAGCCCCAGGCAAAAACTAAACATCAGTCTATTGCAGTCCGTTTGTATGGAATATTTGAAGAACTTCATTTTTATCTTAGAGCAGTTTAAGACTCTGGAGAGATACACAAATCTCTTCCTTCTCCCTATGAAATAAACCAGAGGAAATATGTATTGTTGCTGCATTTTTGTACTTTTTTTTGTGATCCTTCACCCCACTATTAAATACTTTTCAATTTGATTAATCCTTGTACTGCAGGGAAAGCTGAGTTTAATTCTGTTGTGATCACCTCTCCCAAACAGGCAACGGGATTCTCCTGAAATGATTGAATTTGTTTGAATAAGGGAGCTTTTCCAAACAATCTGCTTTGTCTTCATTAAAAACCTGAGGTGATGGATCTGCCTTTGTCAGCCGGGGTGAGCCCAGTCAGGCCGTGTTTAACTGCAGTTTCTGTTGGGCCTTTGCTGGACTGGAAGCTGCTCTCACAGTTTGGTTCCCACAGAGGTGTGCATGAAGCCAGGCTTTGATAAGCTAATTAGACAGGGTTCTCCCACTGAAATGCATCTCCACGTCCTTTAATCAGCTCTGTGACTGCTCTGGGCTGCTCCGAATTTAAAGAGGCATTTTCTGCCCCTACCCCTCCGCCTGTTCCCTTTCCCTGGCTGTGCTCTGTGCTTTGCCTTTAAATATCTTCGGGGGTGGAACCTTCTGTGTGTTCTGTACATTATTGAGGATCTGGGAGGGCCTCTGGGTGCTGCCTTAATAAATGTTAAATAACAGAGCTGAGAGGAAGTGCTGCTTTGGCAGGGTCTGGGTGAAGAAATGGAGAGCAGATGCTCCTGGGCTGTCCCCCTGCTCACCCAGCTGGGGGTGAGGGAGATGCTGTGCAGAGCCTCTGTAAAGCCATCCTGTTTCCTTTGTATCTGTACTGGTGCCTGGCATCTCTGTCCCTTCCATGTTAGGGGTTTTTTCCCCTGAAAAATGCTGCTGCCGCCTTCTTGAAAGCCGAGAGAGATCCCCAAAGCTTACCAGGCAGAAAAGCTCAGGCAGCTCTCAAAGGATGTTGCTGCTTTTCCCTCTAACCTCTTACAGTCTCTACCTTTCCTCTGTTCTTTTTTCTCTCTTTGCCAGTAAGGCGCTGTGTGCAGTCTTTTGTGAACCTTTGTGGGCCAGATTTCTCCCAGGTGCCTTTTTTCCTCCTCAGTAGCTGCAGAAGAGGCAGTGGATCTGAGGGGGAGATGCGTTTTATGATTTATGACACTTTATAAAGTGCATTTGGCAGCAGGATTGGCAGGGCTGGGGGCTGAAGTGCACCCGGTTTGGGGGGTGCAGAGGCAGGCAGGGGATGGATCTGCTCCTGGGGACTGTCCCTGTGCCATGGGCTGAGAGGGGACACTCTGCCTGCTCATCCTTGGAGGCAGGGGATGGATCTGCTCCTGGTGACTGTCCCTGTGCCATGGGCTGAGAGGGGACACCTCTGCCTGCTCAGTCCTTGGAGGCAGGGGATGGATCTGCTCCTGGTGACTGTCCCATGAGCTGTGGGGACACCTCTGCTTGTTCAATCCTTGCTTCCCTGCCCAAACTGTCTGCACCAAGAGCTGGGGTGGTGCCAGGAGAGCCCAGAGCTGTCTGTGCTGGCAGCCAAGGCTGTTTCACACCTGGGGCACCTCTCCAGAACCAGGGCAGGGCTCCTGCATTGACCAGGCTCCCTTAGCAGCTGTTGCTCTAAAGCCAGGCCTATTTTGGGAGCCGTTCCTGTTCCCCCAGGGGATGGCTGCTGCTGGCAGGGTGTCAGCCCAGCTCGCAGGGAGGAGCAGGGCTTTGCTCCCTGTCCTGGGCACTCCTGCTCTGACAGAGACTTCAAACAGAGCTCTTTCCCACGGTTTGTCTCTGCCTCTGCCCCTTTCCTGCCTGTAGCCCCAGGGCTGCAGCTCTCCAGCCATCCCTTTATATGGCCCTCATCTGTCTTGGTCTCTCTGGCACTTATATGGCTCCCCTTGGCCCCGGGCCCGAGTGCCTCCCAATCTTTAATATATTTATCTTCACACGTGCAGGCACGCCCGCATACCTGTGGGGTCAGGAAGTGCCAGTGCTCCCAGTGTGCAGATGGAGGACATTAAATGGTCAAACTGGGTGGTGGTGGGGATGGAGGGAGGCTGCTCTGGCAGGGCACAGAAGGTGGCATCACAGGAAATGGTTCCTGAGCCCCCGTGCAGCCCTGGCAGATGGGTGTCCCCACTCAGACAGGAGTCTTGCAGCCAGTGGAATGTGATTTTTCTAGTCATGCCCTATCCCTGGTTTGGCCTCTTCACTGTTCACTCTTGCTTTCAAGTATTTTTGTCGCAGTGATACAATTTCAGATGCAGAGCTTCTGTCAAACTGCCCAGCCAGGATGGGGGAGGGAGGTTGGAGTCCTCTCAGTCTGACAGTGAAAGCAAAGGATCTCTCCGTGGCAGGGTCCTTCCCTCTGGCTGCCTGGGCTCAGTGTTCCTGGAGGGGTTTGGTCCCCTCTTTTCAGTGGCCCCAAGGTGGGGATGGGCCCAGTAGTCCCAAGTGCAGCCACCAGCCCAGGATTGGCTTTGTTCAGCTGGAGCACTCTGGGCAGACTCTGCTGGGGCAGGAATTCCTGGCAGCTGATCCATGGCCACACAGTTCCTTGGCAGTGGCTGTCCCTGAGCCTTTCCCAAAGATGGCAATGCTGCCAAGCTCGTCCCCAGAGCTGTGCAAACACCAGCAGCATCCCCAGCACACAGACAGACAGAGACAGACATCCCACAGACAGGCTGGGAGCTCAACCAAAACCCTCTGGGGCTCAGGGGTAACCCCTGGCCTGGCCTGTGGTGCCTCCTGTGCCCAAAGCTGAGCTGAGGCACCAGAGCCAGAGTGAGGGAATGGCCAGGGGACAAGGGACAGCTCAGGTGCTGCTGCTGTGCCTGGCTGGTGCTGATGGAGCCCCGTGCCCAATTAGTGTGGCAGCTGTTCTTCGTTAGCCAGGCTTTCCTCAGGCGCCTGCACTAATGTTCCTGATAGCAGCTAAGGAGAGAAAGGAGGAGGAAATTGCATCTATATTTAATTAATGCTGCATCCATATTTTATTACGGAGAGCCCTTAGGTGCAGGAAGATGCTCAGTGAGAACAATTGCTTTGGAGGGCTGAAGCTGTTGGATGGTGTTGAGGAGGTGAACTCTGGTTTTAAAAACAAACCCAAATTCCTTCCAGGGTAACCTGGTAAAGCCCAGAACCCTCTGCCACTCACCTCAGGCTGAAAAGCAAGTGGCAAATTTGCTGATAATTCATATTTGATTAGCTTTAATACCTTCTAATATTGCAAGAAACAAAGGTTTCTTGGTGGCTGGAGACAAACACCACACTGATTATTTTTTCCTTTTGATAAGCTGCCAGGACTGGAGAGGTTTCCTTTTCCATTCCCTGAGCTTACTCCTGTCCTCAGCTGCATGCTGTGCTCCTTCTCTCCTGGCTCTGGCTCCCAGCGAGGAGACACAAGGTGGTGTTGAGATGGCCATTCCCCTTCCCGTGCCTGAGGTGGCCCGTGGGGCTGGCAGGGCTGGCAGGGCTGTGCCTGAGGTGGCCCTTGGGGCTGGCAGAGCTGGGCTGGCTGTGCCTGGGGTGACCCATGGGGCTGGCAGGGCTGGGCTGGCTGTGCCTGGGGTGGCCCGTGGGGCTGGCAGGGCTGAGCTGGCTGGAGCTGAGAGCAGCTCAGAGATGCTGCTGGCTGGAGTGGCCTTGGCAGCTTTTGAGGCCACCTTGGGGCNTCAGTCCCTGTTCCTCTGGTCAGTCCCTGTTCCTCTGGTCAGTCCCTGCTGCAGGGTCAGTCCCTGCTGCTCTGGTCAGTCCCCGGTGCAGGGTCAGTCCCTGCTGCTCTGGTCAGTCCCTGCTGCTCTGGACAGTCCCTGCTGCTCTGATCAGTCCCTGTTCCTCTGGTCAGTCCCTGCTGCTCTGGTCAGTCCCCGGTGCAGGGTCAGTCCCTGTTCCTCTGGTCAGTCCCCGGTGCAGGGTCAGTCCCTGCTGCTCTGTCCCTGCTGCTCTGGTCAGTCCCTGCTGCTGTCCGGCCGTGGCTCAAGGCACAGCCTGACCTGCTGCCAGCTCTCAGCCCTCTGTCCTCGTTAGGGGCAGGCTTGGGCCAACAAGGGGACATTTTATAGTCCAGCCAGAGAAGCAAGAAATAAGGCTGTGTGTTGGAACAGCCCGAGCCTCCTAAAATATTTTGTCCACACCCTTGATGGCCCGTTAGCAGCATTGTTTTGTGCAGTCAGCGTGTGGTACAGCCCTCCTTGTGCTCTGCACAACTCATCATTTTCCAAAATGCTGTTGTTATACCCTGTGGTTTCCATTATAATAAAAATATGCAAACAATTGCTATCCAAAGAAAACTAACTACGATTTAGTTTTTAAGTCCTCCTCCTTCTCCTTTCACTGATTCCACAGTTTTTCCTTGGCAGTATCCAAATTTCAGGGGAAAGGAAGGCTGAAGACAGAAGTGTTTACAGAAAGGAGCATTTCTGCCTTTCCGCAACTACAAAAGAAACATTTGTTGCCTCAGATAATTCCTAAACAAACTGCTGCCAAAACAATTAGTGTTATTTTTCTATTATCCTCCTATTCGAGAGTAAATAGCCATTTCATGAATATGTTAATTAGCTGGTAGGTGCAGAAGATAAGTGGATGTTGTATCTCCTCAAGTGATGATAACACTTCTATTGTATACAGAAATTTCCAACAACGATTTTTCCCAAGTATTTGGGGTCAGGTGGTTGCAGTTAAACTGCTCACAACTGGACCTTTTGCTTTGATAACTTAAGGATTTAGCAAAGATTGAACAGTTGAGTAAATGAAGATTCTTTTTTCGTTTTTTTTCAAAGAAAAAGCAGGCAGATGAGCAACAAGAACCAAGTCCCTACAACAGCTGAGCTTTTAAATCGTGTTGTATTTCTGAATTAAGTTTTAAAGGCTAACAGAGAGGTTCTGGAAAAAAAAATCACTTGTGTAAGTACAGCAGAGTCGTATCTCTGTGTACTATTAAATACATGGCATTTTTAGAGGTAAAGTAATACAGTGTTATTCTATTTAAATTGGGCTGTCTGCAGGACAGAAATTATTTGTGAATTTATCTGTCAGTAAAAACTGCAGGTTACTAGATAGAAATGTTTGTGTTTTAAATCATCCAAATGTTTATTTTAGTGAGAGTATGCCTATTTAGGCTCTGGAGAAGCAGCAAAGTGCTGATTTTCCTTTTGGAGATGTGTACATGTGTACATTTAGGAAGAAAAATTCAATATTCTGCCAAGTTGAATGCACCATTGTGCCAGATAATTAAAATGTAAATTTAAGTATCTATGCCCGCTTTGTGATTTTTTTAATACTTTTAAGTTAGTTGTCTTTTAAAACATGTGGTCAGCTGTTGTATTCACATATGGTCAAATGATCAAAGTCTGAACTCCTCTCTAATTGTCCCCTGCTGCTTGTCTGCTCTGTCCATGATCAAGGCCTCAGCAGGTGATAAGAAAGGCATGAGAACAGGCTGGAAGGAGAATGAACCACTGAGGGGCCCAAGCTGAAAGAAATAAAGACTTCCAGTACATCACCCTGACAGTAAAGAACCAAGAAAAAGTGAAGTCTGGTTAGTTCTTATTTTTTTTCTTTCTTTCTCGCCCCTTTTTTCCCCCCCTTGCTGACAGATCTGCGTGTGTTTTCTAAGGGCAGAATGCAAATGGGGTCGTGTCTGTGCGTTCTCAGCCCATATAAAAGGCAGAAGCAAACAGCCTTCTGCAGACATGTTTGTTTACTCGTCAGGAGGAGGAAGCTGCTAAGTCACACAGTTTATAGTATTTCGCATGTTTGTGGAAATCATTGCCATTCTTTTCACTCGTGCTTGTCATTGTTTGCCCGGAGTTCACTTTGCCAGATGGTGCTTTATTGTCGCTGGTGTGTCCACACCTCGCTCTCGCATCACTTCAAGACCAAATGGTGTGAAGAGCTTTAATACTTAGAGGATTTAGTAAAAGTAAATCCACACTTTGTGGAAGGTTCATTCTCAGCTATTCAAGCAGGTCTAGCACTGATTCAGAGAGGGAGTAGCTGACCCCAGGAGTGAAGAAAGGGTGAAATAAATGGATTGTCTTTGCCACTCCTGTTTGTCCCCTGCTCTCTCGCAGTCAAAACGCCGATGGAAAATTAAGGATCAATATTAGATTTCGAATAAAGAGTTAACAGTTAAATAAAGGAAGGTGCTTTGTCAGGTTCTCCCCTCCTCCCCCCAGTCAGTGTAGAAAACAGTCGGCTGCATTTCTAAAGCTAAATTTCTTAGGCTTGCAGTAATGTATTTGTATGCATCATGTTTTTGGAACCACGCGAGGATTAATTTTTTACATGAATTTGCATGCAAATAGAGTTCTCCCTTTTGGCTTCTGCAGAGTCGTTTCCTGATGTTTGCAAACACTGAGGCTCAGATGCAAGAGGTGCCACTGCCCCATTTTACAGAGGAGGAGGCAGTGGCTGGCTGGCAAAGGAGTGAGCACTGGTCAGATGTGGGGCCTTTGGGCAATCTGTATTTCATCATTTAGAACAGGACTGAGAGCCCATTTCTCTAATTTTGCAGGTAGCTGGGGTCAGTTTGTCCAGGTGACTGCAGCAGTAGGGCAGGGCAGAGGGAGTGTGTCTCTGCATGGAGGCAGGTGGGAGAGGATTTGGAGGATATTGAACAAAAATCCTCGTGCTGGCCAGGCTGTCACACAGAAATCCTTGTGCTGCTCAGGCTGTCACACAACAATCCTTGTGCTGGTCAGGCTGTCACACGGCTGCTCCAAACCAGGCAAACAGGGGTACAGGCACAGGGAGAGCTCTCCCAGCTCAGCTGCTGTCCCTGCCAGGAGGCAGAGCTGGGCTCAGTGCCACCAGGTGTTCCCCGGGCTCAGCTCCAGGGTTCTCCTCATGGGCCATGTGGGTTTTAGGAAGGAACTCCCCCTTGCCTGCTCAGGGTGTCCCACACATCCCAGCACTGCTGGATCCATCCCCTGTGGGTGAAATGCAGCTCTTCTGGCAGGACTTGCCCTGCCCCAAGGACCTTCCTGTAAATATTTATTGTCCAGAACATCCAGAAGCAGGAAATATCTGCTGGGATGGCAGACACACAGTGGGAGCAGAGGCAGCCAAATTTNTGTGCTGCTCAGGCTGTCACACAACAATCCTTGTGCTGGTCAGGCTGTCACACGGCTGCTCCAAACCAGGCAAACAGGGGTACAGGCACAGGGAGAGCTCTCCCAGCTCAGCTGCTGTCCCTGCCAGGAGGCAGAGCTGGGCTCAGTGCCACCAGGTGTTCCCCGGGCTCAGCTCCAGGGTTCTCCTCATGGGCCATGTGGGTTTTAGGAAGGAACTCCCCCTTGCCTGCTCAGGGTGTCCCACACATCCCAGCACTGCTGGATCCATCCCCTGTGGGTGAAATGCAGCTCTTCTGGCAGGACTTGCCCTGCCCCAAGGACCTTCCTGTAAATATTTATTGTCCAGAACATCCAGAAGCAGGAAATATCTGCTGGGATGGCAGACACACAGTGGGAGCAGAGGCAGCCAAATTTAACCAGCTGACACATTTGGTGCTCTGCCTCCTTCAGAATGAAACTGGCAGTGCCCACAGAGAGCTGCTGAGGGTCACCTCTGCACCTGGACCATTCTGAACTGGTGTGGCCTGTCTGCCTTCAAATCACCTGAGATGTTTATTTTTGACAGAGAATTCCCAGCCTTGTCTGTAGATGTTAATGGGAAGGTAAAAGTGAATTCTGTTTCTGGAAGTTTTTGTTGAACCATTTTGTTGAATGGTTGATTTTTGTTGAATGCACACAACAATAGCAATCAGCAATACATTGAATTCCAAAACTGGGAATGTTGGGAAGCAGTGAATGGAAATGCTTTTTGTGTAAAGCTGCATTAACCTTGCAGACTTCAGTGGTTCAGTTGGGAGTTACTGGTCACAGTAACTGTGAATAAACTCACATATTCTTGTTTTCATAGTGGTTCAGGTTCCTTTCCTGGCAGAAGCTGCTCTTTCTGTGAGCCCATGGAAAGTTCTTGAGCAGAGAGCTCTCCTGCTGCTGCTGATAGCAGGTGGTATCATGCTGTTTTCTTGGAAAATGCGTTTGGATGCTATTTTCTAGAATAAACAAAGTGGTCAAGAAATAAAATAGATTCCTCCCACTTCTCTCCTTCCCCCATGTGCTCATAATAAGTGGCTGAGGTAAAAAAAAAAAAGGTAAGTGGTTGATTCTCACTCCTGCAAATGGTCAAGAAAATTACAGAGCCAACAAAATCAATTTTCAGGTTTAACAGTCCAGAAGCCCAAGGAATTCTGCACAGCACTCCCTGGGGTCTGGGTGGGTGTTTGATCTCTGAAGTTCTGTCCAGAGGAGGATGTTGAAAACAGGGGTTTCTGGTGGGGTCAGTGCTCTGGGAGGGCTGGGATGCACAGGAGGTGCAGGGTTTGTTTGCTCTCGGTGGCTTTGGGCAGCAGCTCTGAGCAGTGGGAGGGGTGAGATGTTCTGGGTTTGGGCAGCTCTGAGCAGTGAGAGGGGTGAGGTGCTCTGGGTTTGAGCAGGACTCTGAGCAGTGGCTGTGCTGGGAGGG
>VZTZ01009406.1:362306-377000 GCA_013400955.1 Drymodes brunneopygia
AGAGGTGTGGGGCGTTCTGGGGTTGGGCAGCTCTGAGCAGTGGCTGTGCTGGGAGGGCTGGGCTGTTCTGGGTTTGAGCAGCAGCTCTGAGCAGTGGCTGTGCTGGGAGGGCTGAGCTGTTCTGGATTTGGGCAGCAGCTCTGAGCAGTGGCTTTGCTGAGAGGGGTGAGATGTTCTGGGTTTAGGCAGCAGCTCTGAGCGGTGGCTGGGCTGGGAGGGCTGAGCTGTTCTGGATTTGGGCAGCAGCTCTGAGCAGTGGCTGTGCTGGGAGGGCTGAGCTGCTCCTGGGGCTGCCTCTGTGCTGCTTTGTGGGGAGCTGAAGGGGGCAGGTCCCAGCTCTCCTCCCTTGGCACCCTCGTGTAGGAGGAAGGGTTTGGTTACTGCTCTGCCAGCCCGTGGTGAGAGCTCTCTGCAGTTTCAGGTTTCTGAGGGAGCTCCCCGGGGCTGAGCAGGGCAGGCCCTGTGTGCTGTGGATTTATTTGGTGTGGGATGTGCTCATGTGAGAGGCTCCTCCTGGCTGCACTGGGGTGACAGTGGGAGCCCCCCCTGGCCCTGCACGGTGCCTCCAGCACCACAAAAAGGGAGTGTGAGGCAGAGGAGAGCAGGAGGCTTTAGCAGAGACTCCCTGTGAGGATTTTGGCTGTGGGCTGAGTGCTGGGGTCATGAGGAGAACAGCCCTGATGGGCAGAAGTGCTGCCTGTCAGAATGACTCCTCTGCAAGTCTGCTTCAAAATGATTTCCTGTGTGCCACCCTGAAATTCATCTGGCAATTAAATGATAAGGTTAATATATTACATGCATGGAGGCCGGAAAATTTGAAGGTGGTGTTGCCATAGCAACCGAATCTGTGCCCTCCTGGGCATTGGCATCCCCGCGGGGTCAGCAGGGCACGCTGCTGGCGGTGGGAAACGCCGCCAGCAAAGGCTGGAAAAAGCCATAAAAATGTAAAAATAGCCCCAAGGCTTTGATGTCGCTGTGTGCTGTCGGTGGGGCAGCAGTGAAAGGTGAAGCTCCTCTGGCTGTGAGTGTCAGAGGGAGCGCTGGGGTGTGCCTGTGCCTGCAGCAGGGCAGGGCTCTCTGTGCTCGGGGTGCTCTCTGTGCTCGGGGGGCTGCATCTCCGGGACAAGGAGTCTGCAGGGCAGGGCTCACTCTGCCCCAGGTGCTCTCTGTGCCCCAGCTGCTCTCTGTGCTCGGGGGGCTGCATCACAGGGACACGGAGTCTGCAGGGCAGGGCTCACCCTGCCCCGGGTGCTCCATCTCCGGGACAAGAAGTCTGCAGGGCAGGGCTCTCTGTGCTCGGGGTGCTCTCTGTGCTCCGGGACAAGGAGTCTGCAGAGCAGGGCTCACTGTGCTCGGGGTGCTCACTCTGCCCCGGTGCTGCATCACCGGGTGAAGGAGGCTGCAGGGCAGGGCTCACTGTGCCCCTCACTCTGCTCTCTGTGCCCCGGGTGCTGCATCTCCGGGACAAGCAGTCTGCATCGCTCTGCTCTCTCTGCCCCAGCTGCTCTCTGTGCTCGGGGGGCTGCATCACCAGGACAAGGAGTCTGCAGGGCAGGGCTCCCTGTGCTCTCTGTGCCCCTCACTCTGCTCTCTGTGCCCCGGGTGCTCCATCTCCAGGACAAGGAGCCTTCAGGGCAGTTCCAGCGTCCTCCCTTGGCTCCCACAGCCCAAACCCCGGGGCAGAGAGGAGCTGCCCGCCCCAGAGAATCTGTGCTCCCACCGCCAAATATCCTCAAGTGACACCACACCTTGAAGGGAACCCAGAGGGGCTCTCTTGCTCTTCCACGGATTTTGAAGCCATCGAATTCAAGTGTGAGAATTCCAGAGCACTTTTGAGCACAGTGCGTTTGTGAGCACTTCCATCGGTGCCCAGGGGGAGGTGGCAGCTGGAGCCCAGCTCTGTCCCCTGTGACCAGGAGCAGCAGGGAGCTGCTGTCACCCCAGGGACCTTGGGACCTCCTTCCCCGTGCCTGCAGTGTCCCTGCCCGTGTCTCCACAATGTCCAGGGTTTGCTGGTGCTGATGATTTCAGGCTGTTGGAAACCCCTGTGGGGAATGATGTGGCTTCTCTTGACTACAAAATGTAAAAGGAATTTGCTGGGGAAATCAGAAATGATGACTTGGCTTTCCCTGCTTTAATGGACTAAGTGTTCAAACCTCAGTAATTTTGCAGAGATTGTGATTCTTCTTTCTGTCTCCAGGCCTGACTCCTGAGTAGTCTCTGAGTCTGTTGTTCTGCCTTTGAGAAATGGTTTGGTTTTCTGTTGCTATCTTTTCAGGATAGATCTGTGCTTAGGCATTGCCACAAAAAAACCAGGTAATCTTTGAAAATGATGTCAGCTGGTTGCTGGCAGGTCCCTCTCATCTGGGAAGGGCTCTTGGCTCATGTGCTGGTTATCCCTGCTGAGACAAAGCCAGCAACTGGAGCAGATGAAGCACTTAGGAAGTGTGTTAGAGCTTCTCCCTGTGGCGTGCAAACAGAGTGCAAATAATCCGTGTTCCTGCAGGAATTCCTTTATGGAAAGCAGTGGGATGGAGAGGGAGATGGAGGCCTTGGCACTGGTGAGGGGATTCTCTGGGAGGGCACTGAGTGCGTGTGCTGGGCTGTGGTAACAGCTCTTCCCTGGAATGTTGTGGCTCTTGGAGGCAGGAGGTGAAAGACATGGAATGATAAAGTGGTGCATCTCAGGGCATTTTATTTTATATTAAAGCTTTTTTTTTTTTTTTTCAGCAAAGGCATACCAAATGTCAGAGGGAAAACCCATTGTGTTACCAGGCTAATGTTAAACCACACACAGAAATCGTGCAATTGTGTTATTGCACTGAGAGGGCATCCTGGTGTTGGCTTGTTTGAATAAATTACAGGTATTTGGCAGTGGTGGGGTAAGAATTTAGCATAAGAAACCTCTCCAAGGTCCATGGTGCCCAGGCCCTGAAGGGCAGTGTTTCTGGAGAAGGAGTTTTCTGTACACCGTTGTTCAATGTTGAAACAATTCAATTTATGTTCAATTTATTTTTAAGGGAGCACAATAACGTGGTGTGGCACTGGGAGCTGGGGGCAGATAGAACTTGAGCAGATTTAGCTCACTGCACACGATTTTTGTTGTTGGATGCAGCAGTAGTTGCCATAGCAACTGCAGGATCCCAAACTGTTCTGAAACTCCAAGAAACAGGTTGTCTTTTAAAAGAACTGCCAGCAATTTAACTTTATTCTACAACAGCCATAACTTTAGGGGATAAATGATATCTCCAAATGTGGGCTTCTCTCCAAGTGGGATCTTCATGCTTTATTTCAATGATGATATTTTTTCACTTTGCTGTAAATTTTTTCATCATAATGTGTTTTTTTCTGAGCTGAAGGAATAGAAGATGTTTTAAACTGCTCATCATTATTAGTTCTATATGGCATGATGGTGTCTAATGACTCTTACAAACTTTGAGATCTTCCTGCCACCACTTAAAAAGAGAAGGAAACCAGGGAGAAGGTCAGGGGCATTTTTTCCCTCCAGTTGTTTTGTCTTAAAATAAAATATCCTGAATGGAGATAATTTGCCTTCCTACCAGCCATGACCAAGGTGCTGTCCCTGCTGCACAGGTGGGTGAATTGCTCTGCTGAGGAGTTAACAGAGTTCTGTGGGACTGAAGATGAGTCTGTTGAGAGGTGGGACTGGGTCTCATGAGTGGTTGAGAAAAAAAATTTTTGATGGGAGGTGGCAAAATAAAACACAGATTTTTCTTGCAGCCATGTCCTGCCCCTGCAGACAAATCAATAGAAATACCCAGCTGTATCAGTGGTAGTTCCCTTGTGTGGGGTATTTGGCTCAGAGGGTTCATTTTTGTGATTCCAGATTTATTTTCTTCCTTTTCTTTTAGAAAGCTCATGGTGATGTGTTGAGCCTGGAGAGCAGAAGGCTCCAGGGAGACCTTGGAGCCTCTTGCAGTGCCTGAAGTGGCTGCAGAAGATCTGCAGAGGGGCTTTTCAGAGGGCAGGTGCCAGGGACAGGGGAGTGGCTTCCAGGATGGATGGGACATTGGGCAGGGATTGTCCCCTGTGAGGCACAGGGTGCCCAAATTTGCTGTGCCTGCCCTGGGGCCCTGGCAGTGCCCAAGGCCAGGCTGGATGGGGCTCTGGGACAGGGGGAGGTGTCCCTGCCATGGCAGGGCTGGAATGAGATGAACTTTAAAGTTCCTTCTGACCTAAAGCATTCTGTGAAATCAGGTAATGCATCAGCTGGGGAGCTGCAGTGTGTCTGTGCCAATAAAGGAACTCAGGAGAGTTTCTCAGTTCCTGTCAGTAACACACGCAGAGATCTCCACACACTCAGCTTAACTTTAATGGGTTCATTTTCTTACCATTTATTGCTTGTTTTGTGGGGCCAGGGGGCCTTCGTTGTGCTCCAGGGTGTCAGGGAATGCACTGGAACAAAACAAAATGGTTTTGTCCTCAGAGCCCTTCCAGAGTGAGCCCGAGCTCTGAGTTTTCCATGTCATTTGCTCATATTATTCCTATAATCATGTTTTTATTCCTCTTGTAGCTGTAGAAGTCTTCAGGATACCCTTAACATGCATGGTGGGAAATGGGCTGTTTGCAAATTAGCAACAAACTTTATAATAATTACTTTGCTTTCCCTTGAAATGCTAACCTGGAGCTTCGATGACCACAAAATTCCCATGTAAAGCCACACAGATCCTCAGCTGCATTTGTTGGATCTATTTAGATCCTGCTTGGTGTCTAAAAGAGGCAATAATGCCTGCAAACACCTCTGGCCACTTCCTCCCACACACTGCTTGCTCTGGGCTCCTGTCTGCTTGGATTCCTATATTCAGCACAGCTGTAGGTGTGAGCTTGTGTGCTTTGACCAGTTTCCAGAGGTTAAAGTTGCTAAGGATGACCACAATGATAATTTAATAGGAAATGCTGAGCTAGTGGTGGATTTTCTAGAAATATCTGCAAAGAAAATATTGAACATTTGAAAATTCCTGGGGAGAAAAATGTGCGTTTTGAGGACTTGAAGCCATGAGAGGGAAAACAGCTTGTAAACTGGTGCTAATCTTGGTCAGTGCTGTAGAAATTCATGTTTAACAATGATAAAAAAGTTTGTGGTGATATAAAAACTCTGGATGTACAAATCCTGCAGTGATTCCATTTGTGCACTGCAGCTCCAAGGCTCTGTTTGACTCCTCTTCCTCATGGACCCCCCTGGTGCCATCTCTGGGAGGGAGACTTCAGCTCCAGCTGTGTCTCTCAGCATCTCCAGAGGGTTTTTCCTCCTCTGACCTGAGAGCAGAGGCCCAGAGCAGACAGGCTGGGGGAGAGGCAGGCTCTCAGCAGTCCCCAGCCCTTGTGTGTAAATCTGGGGGAGATGCAGAGCCAGGGGCTGCTCCTGGGGCAGGCAGGGTGTGCTGCTCCTGTCAGCCTCCCCTCCTGGCCCAAAATCCTGCAGCTGCTGCCTGGGTGAGCTCTGCTCTCTCCTGGCCCTTGGAAAAACTGGAGCAGATTCTCTTCTGACAGCCACTGCTGCCCTTGTTTCTCTGGCAGAAAGCCATTCCAATATCCCTGTCACTGCTTTTTGGGCTCTGCCCCCTGGATGGGACAGTGGGAAAGGAGTAACTGGGAGGGAGGAGGTGCCAGCAAGGGGCAAAAGGAGAATCCTCGTGAGGAAAGCCCTGCCATCCTGCACCCTCATTCCTTCCTTTGCTGAATTAAACAAGTGAGGAAAGCCCTGCCATCCTGCACCCTCTGAGCTTTAACAAGTGAGGAAAGCTCTGCCATCCTGCACCCCCATTCCTGCCTTTCCTGGGGCTGAGCAAGGTGCAGAAGGACACGGGAGGGAGGGGGCAGCTGCTCACACGACCATCGCCGTTTCCAGCGGGGTTTTCAGCCCCGGCTCCGGGTTTGGCATCTGCCGGCAGCAGAAGCGGTCGCAGGCCGGGGATGCTGCGCTGCGAGCGGGGACAAAGGCGCCGTGCGGGCGGGGACGATCGGGATCGGTGACAGCCCGGCCACCCCCGGAGGGGAGCGGACAGGGGAATAAAGGTCACACCAGAAAGTGAGGATATCATCTTAAAGAGAGCCTCTGCCGCACGGCATCGGCCCGGGCGGCGCCGCGGAGCATCCTGGAAAGCAAAGCAAGAGCATCGGGGTGGAGAATTCCCAGCGCATCCCCCTCCTCCAGCCCCCTCACCTCGGCCTCCAGATCAAAAAGGCAGCAGCGGAGCAGCCTCCGGTCTGCAGGAGAGCGCAGCCTGCGCCGGGAGCTGCCGCATGGGAAAGCTGCTCTCTGAAGATGCTCGAAAAATAAACAGTGGCACTTCAGCGCAGTGGGAGGTGCTTACCTGGGTCTCAAAGAGCAGGAGCAAAGGAGAAACCAAACCGTGTGTGCTCGGGGTGGGCAAGAGCCTTCCCTTCGTCCTGAAGGGCAGAGCTTTCATTCCCCTGGGCTTTTCAGACCTGGGCCAGCATTTCCAGGAAAGGCACTTTGGTAGAGGGAGATGCTGCGTGCAGTGTAGTGCTGCAGGGTTTGCATTTTGTCACTGCTGCTTTCTGTCTTCTGAAGGCTAAAATGGCCCAGCACAAAGCAGCACAAAAACCAGCACAAACCATCCTGCAGAGTGCCCTGGGGAGCTGGACCTTACTGGGATGTGCCAGCAGTGTTTTCTCACCTTGAGCACGTGATGGAAAAGGCTGGGAGAACTCGAGGGTTTTCTGTCCCCAAATTCTTGGCATTATCCTGACCTCTTCCTGCACCTGCCTAAATCTCTCAGTGGGTTGGTTTTAGGGATGGTTAAGGAGACCAAAGTGGTGAACAGTTCCTGGAAGTCACAGTGGTGCCAGGTGCCTGAGAGGATGTGTAAGGGCTGTTTTTCCCCCCTCTCTGTCTGGCTTTCCCAGGAATCTGTTTTCCTGCCCGTCTGAGCCACCACGTGGGAAGCCCAGAGTAATCCCACAGTGCTCTGAGCATGTTTGAGAAGTTCTGTATGACAAGATCGCCGAGTGTCCTGCCCTTTGCTCTGCCCCCTCTCGTGTTTGTCACATCTAATAATGGACAGAAATGTGCTGTGTGCCACTGAACACGGGGAATTTGTTTGTATTCCGTGTTTGCCACAGCCTTTTAATTTGAGGAGGGAGCGTGGGAGCAGGGAATGGCCAGGAGCTCTTCTCTCTGCTGGCCCTGCTGCAGGCTGGGTGCAGCTCTTGGGGATGATGTGAACTGGAGCCGAAATGCTGGGCTTGAGAGGGGCACTCGTGTCTCCAGGGGCAGTGCTGAGTGCTTCAGAGCTCAGCGGTGTGAGGTCTGAAATGAGGCATGGAAAGGAGGTGAATTGTGCCACTGGGATAACGTTTGAGAAGCACCTGGTTCAGGACTGTGCAATCTCTGCCAGGGGTCCTTCCTGGGACAATTAATTTGCTTTAAGTCCAGCCCCCTGCAGGAGTGTATTGCAGAGGTTTCTGGAATGCTGGCAGCCAGGCTGGAGTGGGATTGTGGAGCAGAGGGCTCTGTCAGCCTGATCCTGCACCCAGGGGAAGGAGCCCTGTGACAGGAATTCCTCTGCTGCTGGGACCTGGCCAGCATTTCCACAGGAATTTTTGTGGCTGCAGGGGCTCTGTGCACAGGAGGAGCATCCTCTGGGATGGCTGAGGTCAGGATCTGTGCCAGGATTTGTGCTGTTCATGGCTAAAACCTGATGGTTACCTATTATCCAGAATACCTTAATAATATCTGTAGGGTATTTTTTCTGAGACACACATTTTTGGATGACTGTTCTTGTCTTTATTTATGTTTTCCTAAGCATTCCCAACATCCTTCTCACTTCCAGCTGGGAGATGGAAATACAGCAAGCTTTTATTTATTTATTTGGTTTTTATTTTGCCTCGTGTGGCTGTTGTGGGCTTTGTTATCTCTGCTGTGCTTTGTGTGCCAATAACTCCTGATGTGAAGCAGTTCAGTTGCAAAAATGAAGAAACAGAAAAACACCAGACAAAAGCACCAAAAATCTATGGGAAGCCCCAGACATTTTACAGTGTCCATGAACATCTGCAAATGCAAATTTTGCCAAAAAGGGGGAAAGGAAAGTCCCTTCATGGCCCAGGCCAGGTTTTACAGGTGGCTTCCCTTTCAGATTTCTGCCTTTCACCATCAGAGCTGCCAGACTCCAACCTCTGCAGTGTTCCAGCCCTAACCAGGGATAATCTGCCTTCTCACCAAACTGAGACTCTTTTTGGTTTTTTTCTGGATGATGTAATTTTTTTTTTTCTCTTCAAGAATTGGGTCATTATTTTGGAATTTAAAGCCTTTCAATAAAGGGCAAAGGGAGGGAAAGCTGAAAGCTGTGAGGGTGCTGAGGCACTGGGATGTGCTGGGCTGAGGAGCTGGGCCAGATGGGGACTGGAAGGTGAATATTTGTCCCTTTTGTGCAGAGCAGGGCCCTGTGTGACCCAGGGCACTCTGGAGGGGAGGAGGGAGCTGGTGCCACGTCTGCTCTCTGCTGTGAGCTGCACTCCTTGCACTAACACATCACAACACTCTGTGGGTTTGGGTATTACCAGCAAAATGTGCCAGGCACTTTGTGGGGAGATGATCTTGGCTTGACAAAGTCTGTGGGGATTTTTTCAAACTTTTCTCTTTCTGCTCAATGTCTCTGTGCCCTGTGGAGGCACATGGATCATAGTCTGTAAAATTATTCTAATGTTAAGTGGAGTGTGGATGGGATGGGGAAAGGAAGACTTTGAAGCAATGTGTTATAAGCTCATTGAAATCTTGGAGCCTGATAAAGTTTCCTTTTTAAAAAACTGGGTAAATTCCAAACATTTCATTCCAATTTGGGATGAAACTGTACCAACACTTTAAAAATTTCCATGGTGGCTGGAAAATCTTGTTGACCGAAGGAAATGGCCTGAGCGTGATGGCACTGTTACTTTGGTAGGAAGGGAAAGAAAATGAACATTAAATCTAAATTACTGACTCTGCAGTCAGTATTGCTTCAGAGACCTGATGATCTCGTGCATCATCAAAAGGAACTTGCAGGAAGATTTCTTACTGACAATTGACTCTCTGGATTTGTCTCTTGCCATGGTTTGGGAAATGAAGGCAGTGAGTGAGGGTGGCCCTGTGCCCATTCCTGCTGTGGCTGCACTGGGAATTGGGGTCAGGACTGGGGCAGCCTTTCCCAGGGAGTTCTGTGACACCTTTGTGCACCTTTTCTTTATAATTCACTCCACCCTTTTGAAAAGTAGCTCTATTTTTGGGGGTTTTTTTTGAGAGGAAATACGGGGTTTTTGGTTTTTGCATTTTGAAACTTGTCTCCTCTTCCCAAGGCAAACCTGGCACTGTGAAGCTGCAAACTGCAGCACGTGCTTGGGAGGAGCTGATTATTCTCTGCCACTGGGGCAGCTGCCTGTTCCTCTGAAGATTTTTGCTGCCATTAGGGAGTGATGTCCTAAAGGGGTTTGTATTTTTAGCAGCTGTGATTTATGCCCTGTGGGCTCTGTCTTTAAACCATGCCTCAAAGAGGGGCAGGTTATTTTACAGAGAAACCCATGAGGTAATGTATGCTTCTGGTGTGACTTTCTTTAAAGCTGTGCATTAATTCCTGAGCTCTGAGGTCAGTGCCTGTGCTGAGATCTGCAGGATGGCATTTCCATGCTGGGCCTTATTTCGTGCTGCTGGGAGAGGCAGGAAGTCACATTTACCATATGGAGATGCACAGTGCTGTTAATAATAATAATAATAATGGAAACAACCAATTCATATTAATGCAGAGCATTTATAAAACTGCTCTTTTTTCCTTTGTCTCAGAGTACTTAAAAAGACCTCCAACCTACAGAAAAAGTAATGGGAGTGCTAATGAGAATTCAGATTTTGTAGGGATCAGTTTCAGTCCATGTACAAAGCTCTGGCTGCAGCTTGGTGGAAAGCTGCTGGCTTTGGAGTTCCTGAGTTCTTGCTTTTGCCCTGGAATTGTGCTGGCTCTGCTGCTCTGGGGACACCTCTGGATTTGCTGCCCCTCCTCAGGCTGTGAGCAGGAATGCAGAGCACACCCAGTGCAGAGGAGGAGCCTGAACTGGGACTCCACTGGGACATCTCCTGCCCTCCCCAGTGCCCCGTGCAGGGCCATCATTTCCAGCTCCCCAGGCCTGCCCAGGACCAAAAGCTGCCTCTGAGGGGAGGATTTGGAGGTGAATCACAGACACTGAAGCTCAGGGATGAGTCCTTCTCACTGCTGTGACCTGGGTGCTTCTGATTTGGCAAACAGAGCTCGGTTCATTTTGGGTGTGAGGAAATGGTGAAGTGTCTCTGAAGTGAAGACACTTTTGGAGGAGTGTAAGAAGGCTGTAATTTTTCTCGTGTGTAGCTCTGGAGGCATGCTTTGATATCAGAGAATTGCTTTAAAAATGAAGTTGTAAGAAACATTTAAATGTCAAGTATCCTTCATCTCGTTCATTCAAACACAGAATATTTATGAGGATATTGTTAATAAAGCATCTTTGCCTCTCTGACAGGGACTGGACTTAGGCAGGGTGTTTGAAAGTGGAAAGGACCAAGAAAGTGAGAAAAGGATGTTTTCAATGAGTTACTTTGAATTTCTCTTGCATGCCCTTTTCTTTTGAGGGTTTTGTGAATTGCTCCAGCAATTTGCTGAGTATTAAAGGGAACAATGGACAGGGCCCTCTTTTTACAATACAAAGACAAAGAAACAAAGATTTGAAGATTTTTCAGATTGCTTCAAAAATAGCTTGATGAAGATGGACATTATAGCAATTGAAATATTTAACTAGAGTGACCCCCACTGAAGTGATGTCAAGGGTAGTAAGTAATACAATTGTCACATTGTGTGTAATCACTCCTTTGGAAGCTGCTCAGGCACAATTATTTTAAGTAAATTGAAATGTCTAATAGGGACTATGCTGTTTTTCTTTAGCTAAAAATAGCAACATCAAATACTTATTTAATCTTTAAAATGTTTTAACACCAAGACTGGATAATTTCACTCTTTTGCTTTTTTTCTTTCCAGCGAGTGTCTTTGCTCTGAAGCTTTCTCAGGGTGCCAGTATTTACCAGTCTCCTTTCAAACAATGGAGTTATGAACCACTGAAGTTGATTTTCTCCCTGAAAAGATTAAAGAGGTTTCATTTTTTGAATGGCACTCTTGAGACTCGGCTCAAGTGTTTGTGATTTGGAGTAGCTGCAAAATTGTTATAAGAAATATGACTCAAAAAAAAGCTTCTAAAACAGCCACACTGCCAGGAAGCAGCTCTGGGTCCTGAGTTTCTCCTGCACTCCTTGTCCTGGCGTGGCAGGATGGGCTCCTGCCCTTGGATTCTCCTTCCACCTCCAGGAGCAGGGCAGGAAAAATGCCAGGCAGGTGCCAGCAGTGCCAGCCCAGCCAGGCTGTGCTGTGAGAGCCCTGAGGAAAAGCCTGGGCTGGAATCTTCCCCTGCAGAGCTGCTCTCCTTGGGCTGCTCTGGCTGAGCCCCCTTGGGGTGGGATTTACAGGGGCTGAGCCTGAACACCTCATCTCCCAGAGCTCTGGGCTTTACTGGCACCTGTGGCATCCCAAACCCTTTTAATCACAGCCTGTGTGGCCCTGGCTCAGCAATCACGTGTAGCAGGTGTCGTTTTAAGGCAGGTGAGGGAGCCCATTTCGGTTGTGTGCAGCTGATACCCCCTGATTTATTCATCCCTGGGTCCTAAGGGTGTCCCCATGCAGGTGGGGACTGCTCTGGCTCCTGGGCTGTGGCTGTGAGGCTGAGGCTGCAAATTGCCACAGCTGTCACAGCTCCAGGTGTCACCTCAGATGGCTCTGGAGCTGCACCTGGCAGCCCTTCAGCATCAGGTGGAACTCGAGCACTTTTGGGCTTCTTAGAAAGAACCACAGCTTTTTGTCAGCTTAGGGCAAAGCAGAGCCCTCTGTCTTGCATGGTTCCTTGGCTCAGTGGAAATTTCAGAGTCTCTGTACCAGAAGTCAAACTTGGCTGGGTGACCTGCCAGGCAGCAGGATGTGCCAGGCACATTCACAATATTGTATAATTTAATGGGCTCATTGGAGATGCACAATAAAATACGGGGTGTTTGAGTTATTACTTAGCTGCCTGTGTAATTACTTCTGTTTAATATTTAATTGTGTTGATCTTTCTGTCTTGTCTTTGTTGCACACAGAAAACAGATCCCCCTTTTTGTCTCTGCACAGGCACTGGGCTGCTGGGTGGAGGGCTCTGCAGCCAATCTCCCTGATTGCTCAAATGTCACCGTAAAATATTTAGCATCTTGATAACTCCAGAGCTATCAAAACAGATTGGATGGTAACAATTAAAATTATGCTAACATCACTAAAACAGATATAACGGAGTGATGCTTGTTAAGCACTTAATGATCCCTTTCTCCAAGGAATTCCATTTCAATTTCTTTCTGCTGCCTGATTGCTTCACTGCATCCTGCAGGTTCTGTGTAATACATATTCAAACCCTTCTCTGAGCTCTCATCGTGCCAATCAGGGATGCAAATGGGGTCTCTGTGAGCAGAATTTCCTGCTTGTTTGCAAGCCCGTGGATAATGGGCTGAATGAGGATCTGATGTGTAACAGTGTAAAAGTAATCAGAGCTTGTATCTGGTTCTGCTGAGCACCAGCGTGGCCCTGCTCCAACCAGGGCTGCCATCAATGGGGGGCTTTCAGGGGCTTTAAAGGGGCTGGAATTAGGCTTGAAAATTCAGCTGCAGCTCTTGGGGCTGCTCCTTGGCTTTGTGCTCCTGCAGAGCTGCTGTGCCTGTCCCTGGCCCTGCCCTGAGCTGCTGCCACCCCTCACTCTCAGGTTCCTGTGCCAGGGCAGCTCTGGGCTCTGCTGCTCTCAGCTCTTCACTCCTGAGCTCTCTGAACAGGGCTTGGAATGTGAAATTGCCTTTAGAACAATGGCTTTGCTGAAAGGGATTCTAATAACCATTATTCTGAACTTTAGGTTATTGGTATTTTCATTGTTTATAAAGGAACAGTGTCTGTTCCTTTTGCTTTCCTTGGGCTGCAAGGGAAAAACGAGCCTAATTAGCAAAACCAAAAATAAACGAAGTTGATCAGAAAAGCAGCTCTTACAAAGTTCCCTTCCCTTGCAAATGCTGATATGAACGATTATAAAGGGTTTTGTGAAGTGCCCTTGCTTTGGGGTTTAGTGGGGATGAATGGCAGAGAGGACAGTGGCTCAGTGTGGGTGGGAGGCTTTTGGAATGAACTTTGTGGATCCCCATGGTTTGAACCCCTCAGAGCTGAGATTCCCCTCCTGATCCTCAGGTACTGCAGTGGCTGTGAGCCACTCTGTAAAATCCCTGGAGCTGATTCTGATTCAGATTCTGGTTCTCTCTGCTCTGAAAGGACACAGAAAGTGCATCCCCTGGGAAGCCTCGTGGCCAGCTGAGCTCTCCAGGGAGAAGCCTGAGCCCGACTGAACACAGCTGATGCTGTGGAGCAGCTCCAGGAGAGCCTGGCCAGGCTGTGATGGCAGCTGCCCCCACCCTGGAGCTCAGGCAGGGATTGCTGCTTCCCCCTGGGCTGGGGGGCTCAGGGGCTCCCTCCTCAGCAGGGACCCTCAGAGCTGAGCTGGGACTCAGCAGGCTCTGCTTGTCCTTACTGGGTTTCACTTCTCCCCTGTTTTATAAAATCCTGTCTTTGGGGATGAGCTCCATAATAACCCCCTTTTCAAAATGGTGTTTGCCACTGAGCTGTTTTCCATTTGGAGGTGTTTTATTTACAGTAAATTAAAGCAAGGAGGTAAAGTGGGTTTTATTTCCCTGTTTTCCTGTGTTCTGTATTCCCAGGCTTTGCCATCTGCCCTCCATCCCCTTCCTGTGTTCATGCAGGAAAAGCCAGGGCTCATCTTTCTGCCACATTATGCTCTTCTTGATCATTTGACTGAAAAGGATTTGTTTCTAGGTGAGAACTACCTCTGCTTTTTCTCTTTTCTGTAGAGACTTCGGAGTTTCACCTTTTATCTTTACGGGTTCCAGTTCGTGGTGATATTCAAGAAATAAATCTGAATTCAGCCCAAACACAGAGGAACTGAAGAGGCCCAGCCAGAGGGGAAGAACAGAGCCTGACAAGTGTGCAGGGTGAGTGAGGCTGCAGAGAGGGGTCACTTCATTTTAATGAAACATCTGTGTGTTCTCTCCCACTCGTGTTCTGCTCTTGGCTGCTGAGCAGAACGGTTTCCTCACTGCTGCTCTTTACTTTTTGTTCATCCATATCTGAGCTTACAGATTGTTTGAAAGCAATTTAACTTTTCACACAGAAATTTCTTACAGGTGAAGGTTTTTCTGTGCTGGGGAAAATGTGAACAGAATTTACACTGCAAGGTTGGTTTTAAAGCCCTGGAGTGTGCAGGGCTCCAGCACTGCCCCTTGCCAGTGTGGGGAGCAGCTCCTCCACCTGGTTACCTTCTCATTTGCCACATTAATTTTTTTCCAGCCAGGTGTTTTGTTATTTTGTTGTCTCACTTCTATTTCCTGCAGAGTTCATTCTCTCTCCCATCACTGTGTGCTTCTGTCACCTCCTGCTGGGGCTGTGCTGCCTCTCCCTGTCCCTGTCCCTGTCCCAGCCTGTCTGGCTGTGCTGTGTCCTGCTCAGAGCTGGGGCCATGGGGACGTGTCCCCTGCCATGTCCAGGGCTGTGTCCCCTGCCATGTCCAGGGCTGTGTCCCCTCCCCTGTCCAGGG
>VZTZ01009406.1:377026-400356 GCA_013400955.1 Drymodes brunneopygia
CAGGGCTGGTCCCCTGCCATGTCCAGGGCTGTGTCCCCTCCCCTGTCCAGGGCTGTGTCCCCTCCCCTGTCCAGGGACTGTCCCCTGCCATGTCCATGAGCAGTTGGCTCCAGAGCCTGGCAGGGCTGGGGCTGCTCCTGTGGGGTTCAGCTGGGTCAGGTCTGGCCAAAGGTCAGCCTGGCCCTGCAGCCAATAATTCACAATATCAGATGGACAAACTCATCCTGATGGAGCCCTGAGGAGCCTGTAAGGAGCTGTTTTGGCCCTGCAGCCTGACCCTGCAGGCAGTAATTCACAATATCAGATGGACAAACTCATCCTGATGGAGCCCTCGGAGCCTGTAAGGAGCTGTTTTGGCCCTGCAGCCTGGCTCATCAGTCAATAATTCACAATATCAGATGGACAAACAGACCCTGATGGAGCCCTCAGGAGCCTGTAAGGAGCTGTTTTGGCCCTGCAGCCTGGCTCATCAGTCCATAATTCACAATATCAGATGGACAAACAGACCCTGATGGAGCCCTCAGGAGCCTGTAAGGAGCTGTTTTGGCACAGCCACTCCTGGGGTGTTGGGATTAAATGTCCTGTCACAGTGGGCTGTGCACGCTCCCAGGCAGGACCTGACCTCTGCAGGAGCTGCAATTAGAAGCAATTTTCAGATTTCTATGATGAGTTTTATTCCACAGCGTGCTCCTGCAGTCCACCCAGAGAAGTTGCTCTTTCTCACAAACTGAACTTGTTCTCTCAGATGCAGCTACACCTCCAGCTGTCTCCAGGGTACCCTGCACTGCCTGTGAGAGCTGTAAAATAACTGCAAGCTTAGAAATTCACCTTTTTGCAGTTATTAACTGTGCTTGGCTCACTCCAGGCTGTTGCTGGGGAGATGGGTGCAGCCCAGGAGCCTTGGCACTGTGACAGGTAATTAAAATCCCAGGATGTTCAGCCATGGAGGGGTATTTTCACACAGGGAGACCCCTCAGCTCAGCCTGCTGCTGACACTGTCAGTTACTGAATCAATTGCATGAGGGGAGGTTGACAGGTGTAATTAAGTATTTCTGTGGTGATTATGTATGGCCTGTCATAGAGACCAACAGGCCTGGACCTGTGCACTCATTTCAGAGTCATTTATGGAGTGAAGGATTGGAGTTGGCACAGCATTGACAAGGGAAGGAAATGTAAAACAAAACACAGGTCCTTTTGGAAATATAATTGACTCATTAAACCATTTACCAAGGCTTCATTTTAGTGCATGGAAATACATCTTTCCACATTTCCTACAGATGTCTCAGTTGTTTAAGGATATCCTTGCACCCTGACTTTAACAAAAGAATAAAACCCTTGCAGTGAGTTCAGGAGATCCTGGCTCTCAGGCCTTGAGCTGCCACAGCCTGGGAGAAGTTCTGGAGCTTGCTGGAACCATCTGAATATGGGGCCATTTAAAAATATTTGGCTTGTTCATTAAAAGAGCTCAAAACCTTGCAAAATAAGCTCCTTCCTATGCAAACACATCTGTACAATCTTCTTCTTCATAGAAGTTGTTCTTCAAAATGTGTTAAAATCATACAAATATTTCTGGAAGTCATTGAAGGGAGCTTGGGCTGTTGCTGGAATTCCTCATTCACTTTTCCAGACAAAAGTTGTTCTGTGCAGTGACATCACTCAGAACTTTGCTGTGTTATTTCCCAGGTGGTTCCCCCTGGTGCTTTGTGCCCCCCTGACAGGAATGAGAAGTTTCTGTTTCCCAGAGTGAGAGGAGGCACGATTTATTTCTGACTTTAATGTAATTCTCTGGTTTTTATTCCAGCCCTGACCACGTGGCTCCAACTGCTCCCAAAACTCCTCTTGCTGATGTTCTAACGTGATGCAGCCATGAACTGGATCTTCCTTTTCTTTTAATGCACTTTTAATTATCTGAAGACTAAACTTTTGAATACCACTTCTCATTTGCACGCTGGATTTGAGGCAAGAAAGCAAGTTTGCTTATTTAATATTTGCTTTGATTTGGTGATTAGTCTTTGCTCTTAATTATTTTTTACCATTTCCACATGAGTGATCAGGAAATGAACAGCTGTCTCACACTCTCAGCAAGTTGAAAACAGCCCAACTGTGGTATTTCCTTATTGACTTTTTGCTTGCCCCCGTGCAGAAGGTTTTAAGATGTTGCCCACCTCACAGCTTGAGCAATGCCACAGCTTTTGGAAATGTTTCCCTTCTGGCTTGCCAAGGTGATGGAGACACGAGAAGTGATCCAGCATAAAAGGTACTGATGGACAAAACAAGGATGGGAGGTGTGGGTCAGGTTACAACCCAAACAAGGGGAATATTGGAAGCAGTTCTGGGGGCTGAGATCAGTCCTGGGCCCACATCTGCACTGAGAAACAACCCCACCCTGGGACCCTGTCTGCTGTTTACACTGAGAGCAAATCCTCCTAAAAAAGGAAAAATAAATGGCTTGCTGCCCCTTTTTCTGCTGATGCTCTCCTTTTATCTTTTCATTCCTTTTCAGATTGGTAATGATTGTAAACTGCTCCTCACCACAGAAAGTGCTGTTTGCCAAGAGCAGGGATTTGATTCTTGTAATCTTATTTATTAGTTAAATTCAATAAGTGCCCAACCTATGCTCTAAATGCCTTTTAAAAGTACACTAATAAACAGGCCCTGATTGCTTTTTGATTGAATTGCAGATAATGATATTTTTGTCATCAGAGAGTTGAGTCAATCAGCCTTCCCAGAGAGGCATTTCCAGAGCCCTGCACTCTGCTCCTCCTGCATGAGGTGAAGATGAGCACGGTGGGGCTGTCTCTGTGCTCCTGCAGCCTTGGGGCTTTAACATTCACTGCAATTATTTCCCTGGTGTGAGTTTGTGACAGAGATTTATTTGTGCAAATCCAAAGTGTTGCAGAGTTGGAGCAGGAGCTGCTGGGGTTGGTGTGGTTTGTGGTGCTGAGCAAAGGGAAATGATGTGCAGGTCTCTTCACTTCTGTACTTTCTGTGCACTTTTGTGGATGGGAATCCTGGTTTTCTGAAGTGGAATTTCAGGGTGAGGATTTGGGCACTGCAGGGCTGGACTGGACTCATCTCTGGATGCAGCCTGGCTGATTTTGCAGCGATGCCTTTTTTAGTGCCTCATTTTGGGTGGGTTTGGAGGGGGGTCAGTGAAGAGCTGAGTGGAGCTGTGGGACTCCTGTCAGGGCCAGGAAAATGCAGAAATGGAAATGCCCTGCAAGGCCCTTTGCTCAGGCAGCTGCAGAGGGACCCAGCCCGAGGGGAGGCACAGGAACTCCTCTGCTTTACAGGGGTGGAGGTGCTTGGGGAGGCACCAGGCAGCATCTCCTGCATGGTGACAGCAGCACAGAGCTCCTGTCCAGACAGTGCCACCAGAGCCAGCCTGGGCAGGGCACACCCACAGAGGTGACAATCACTGCTCCTGTGGCACGGGCAGCTATGGCAGAACAGCTGCCCTGCTGAGTGGCTTTTGAGCCCCTCAGCTCCTGAAAGGTTTTGGCAGCTCCAAAGCAGAAATAAAGTACTTTGCAGGTGTTGCTGCAGGCGGATTCTCTCCTAGTAGCCAAACCTAGATGCTTTCCTGCCTTTATTTTATTGTTTTAGTCAGTGTATTAATGGCATGATGTTGTTTATAAAATCTGTTCCCAGCCAGTTGCTTCAGTCCAATTGAAAACTTTAATTCAGGATCGAAGGGAATCTTTATTTCAGTGGCAAACAGCAGAAGGATGCAGGGCCCACATCCCCTGCTCCATCCCCAGCTGGGTGGGAAGGAGCTGCCCCTGGGCTGCTGCTGGGCCTGGGTCCCCCTGCTGATTCCTCCTAATTCCTCTTTTGGGCTGGGACTGGGGACATCAAACCCTGGCACAGCCTGGAGGGGACAGGATGCTCTCCTTGCACTTTGTGCTCCTCAGCAAAGGTGACCCCCAGGGAAGGCCAAACTTTGCCATTTCAAGGCTGAGGTTTCAGCTGCATCTCTGGCTTGCTGGGAGCTGGAAGTGCTGCCTTCCTTCTGCTTGAAGGGCTGGTGACTTCCACTTCAGATGCTTTGGCTGTGACAGCCAAAGGCTCCAACCTCCTCCCAGCTGCCTGGCCTGGCTGCTGAGCTGGGCTGTAATTGCTCTCCTTTTCCTGGGGTTCAGATGTCAGCTGGCTCTGGGCTGGAGTTCACTGCCACCATTTATTTCAAAGGTTTGCAGAGCTGGGCTTCTGGGCCTTATTTAGCTATTGAAGTCAGTGCAGTGATTTTTTTACAGTATGTTCACAGCTGATTCAGAGATCTGGGGGAGCTGTGGGGAGCTGTGAGACCTCTGAACCCTGGTTCTGAGTGCCTCAGGTAGCAGAACTGGAGGGATTTCTCCTCAAGGGTGGGAAGATTTCTCAGGGCCAATGCTCAATGCTCCTCTCAGCTTCTTACAGGTTGCAAATTAGGAACTCTGAGCACTTTTCTTTCTAATGTGTTTTTTTCATTTGACTTGAAAATATTACCGTGGATGTTCTGGCCAGCCACTCGACTATTTTAATTCTTTTCCCCAAAAAGAAAAGGGAGCTTTTAACACTCCCTCCTGTGGCTCTGATTTACACTAGAATTTGCCAATCCAGGCTGGTGTGACTGTGATCTACTGCAGGGCTCCCCCAGGAGCAGATGTGGCATGGGAAGATCTGGTGGCTCTGCTTGAGGACAGCAGTGAATGGCAGCAGAGGTGCCTGTGATCTGCCACCAGTCCACTCTTATTTAGAAACAGTCTTTGCAACTGTGGAGGTGACAGTGGGTAAGGTCAGGTCAGGTGTGTGACTTGGGTAAGGTCAGGTCAGGTGTGTGACAGTGGGTAAGGTCAGGTCAGGTGTGTGACTTGGGTAAGGTCAGGTCAGGTGTGTGACTTGGGTAGGGTCAGGTCAGGTGTGTGACTTGGGTAAGGCCTGGGGCTGCTCTGATTGTTTTTTCTGAGGAGAAGGAGAGCTCCCTCTGAAATGTTTTTTTTTCTCTCAGAGGGACACTGGGACACAGCCCCACCTCTGTGTGAGCAGCAGCCACGGCAGCTTTGGTACCAACTTCTGATGAGAAACACATTCCAGGGCAGCTGATCCACTGCTGCAAATGTGAATTGTATCTCCTTCTACCAGTGCTTTCCATTCCATTTCTGGCTCTGCATGACATTATCTTGTTTGACAAATTCCCTGAGATTGCACAGAATGAATGCACGATGGAATTTGTGGCGCAGCTCTTAGGAAATAAAAAGCACATTTATGAATTCTCCTCTTGCACGTGCAAAGGACGTGCCCAGCTGTGGATGGATGGGCAGGTAACTTTAAACCTGCACGTGGAAGGTGATTAAAGGTAATTATCTGCCGCGAGGGGCTCCCCCTGCCCGGGGATGGGTAGGAGGGGCTGCCAGAGTTCTCTGCCCTGCTCCTTGCTCTGAGCTGGGTAAACTTTATTGTTTTCAATCTTATGTTTATTAATTCTGTGTTTATTATTTGTTTTTTATTTATCCTCCATGTGTAGCTGGCTTTGCACGTCTTCTTGTAAAGAATCTGCATTTTGGGGGGTGTTTCTGTTTGTTTGTTTGTTTTTCTGTTATAAAAATGGTGGTAGTTTTAAATATTTTCTGAGCCAAAGGCCTTACTTAACTTCGTGACCTGGGTGCAATTTAAAGTGAATTATGATATTCTGTGACTTCTTAGATTTTGGCTCACAGTCTTTAGATGCTTTCATTCCCACACCTGCCATCCATTAGGAGACCTCCTTCTGTGATCTTTCATCATTCAGAATATATGACGATTTTCTTAAACACTTGGGCTAATTGGGAGTGACTCTTGCTTTAAAATACCCAGCAGTATTTGTAAATAGCAGGCTCGAAATCAACACCTGCAATTTGGCAGGAATTGGTCAAAACTGCAAAGCCACTGGATGGATTCCCAAAGGGGGCCTGATGTGCAGAGGACAGGCCCTGCTCCTTGGGGAGCTCCTGCTGCAGCCCCAGGAACTCCAGGAGGGCTCTGGGGGTGCCAGTCCTGCACACCCCAACAGCAGAGTCACACACTGGGACTGAGAGAGGAGCATCCTCTCTGCGACAGGAATCAGTCCCTGCCAGGGTGAGCTCCCAGCTCCTGGGCACCCTGCTCTGCAGAGCAGCTGGCAGGGATGGAAATGGCTCTGGGCCCTCTGACCTCGAGGGACAAGTGAGAACACATGAGCCCACAGAGATTTTTTTGTGAACTGGAATAGCTGCACCTGCCCTCTCCTGGCCTTCCTTGTTGGGAGCAAAACCAAGTGTTCTTTGTTTTTATGCTTTCTTAGAACCTGACTTGAATTTGCAGAGTCACAAGAGAGTACCTGAGGTGCCCAGGTGGCTGCTTTTATTTGTATTGTATTTTATTTGTATTGTATTTTATTTTGTTGTATTGTGGGTCTGGCAAATCTGCTGGAAGGCAGCGGAATTCCAGAGGCAGTGTGGAGTCATTGCAGAGGTGCCAGAGGTGTGGGTGATTCTCTTGTGTAGTTCTTGCTCAGGTCAGCCCCAGAGGGAAGCTCTGGATGAACCCAGAGCCTCCTGGAGCTGTGCTGAGATCAGGGAACCAAAATTTAAGTCTATTTCCAAACAGGAATTTGCGTGAATTTCCAGACCAGCTTTTGTCTTCCTGTAGGAGCAGCTTGGCCTCCTAGAGACAAGAAGAGCAAGAGGCAGGAGAGCTGAGAGGGGCACAGAGGGACCAAAGAGCAGCACAGGGGAGGGAGAGCAGCTTTCAAAGGCTGATTCTGCAGTTGGGGAAATGCAGGTGCCAGGTCTGTAACCTCTGATGTCACTGCGATGAGCTGCAGTGAGTGAAATCCCTCCCCTGGGAGGGCAAAGTGAGCAGCTCTGGCTGCCTGCAGCCACTTTTGGGAGAGCAGCTGACAAAATCCTGCCAGGGCCGAGCTGGGCTGACAGGAGAGGCTGGCAGGGTTTGGAGCTGGAGGAACTCGGGAATGAAACAGAATCTGCAGAGCTGAAACCTTCCCAGAGCTGTGCTGGGGTCACTGTAGGCTGGGCACTGTGCCACAGAAACAGCTGCTCTGGATTCTGGTGGTGGTGCTTGGACACGAATTTGGGACAGATCTGAGCCAGTGCAGGACCTGCTCTGCCCTGCTGCTTTGGGGGCTCCTGCCCTGTGAGCTCAGCAGATCTAAACCAAGGCGTGGACTTGGGGCATCTTCCCCTTTCTGGGCATTTCTTTCCCAGCAGGAGGCTGACCAAATGTTCCTCACTCTGAAACACCCTGAGAGCTGCAGGAGGTGAGAAACCCTGAGGTACCAGGGAATGGGAGAGCCTGGGCTGCCTGGGGAATGATCAGCCTGGAGAGGAGGATGCTCCCATCAGTAACTCTTGTCCTCTGAGTCTGGAGAAAACATGTGCTTCTCTTTCTCTAACTGGCCCTCCCTCCTTGCATGCTTAAAAAAAAAAAAAAAAAGTAATTGTTAATCGTTTAAAACAGGTTTTAAGCCAAAACTTTTAAGAGCTGCAAACAGAGTCACTGGCAGCTTTTCAGCTCTCTCATGGCAATGGAAAGCAGCTGATGCACGTTTTGCAATCTCTGTGCAGACTGCCAGAGCTTATGGCTCAATTAATAAAACAAATGTGCCTATCAACGACAGCACAACCCTTGTGACCTTAATGAAGTCCTAAATCTCAGCAAATTTGTTTCAGGATTCCAAATGTACACAGAGCTAATATTTGCACTTGTTGCAGGGTGGTTCAGTGCCCTGCCCTGCTGCTGGGGTAGCCCTGGCTGAACTCCTGACCCCGGCCTGCACAGGCCCTTTCCACATCAGTGCCAATTTGGGAAACCTCAGCAGACAAAAGGTCACATTTCTGTGCCCTGTTACGTGATACAGCTTCTGTCTGACTAATTGGCACTGGGACAGGGCCAGCTGCTCCTGCTGCTCCCAGTCTGAAACCCTGGTGGCACAGGGCCTTTGCCATCTCTGTGGTGGCACAGGGTCTGTGCCATCTCTGTGGTGGCACAGGGGCTTTGCCATCTCTGTGGTGGCACAGGGGCTTTGCCATCTCTGTGGTGGCACAGGGTCTGTGCCATCTCTGTGGTGGCACAGGGGCTTTGCCATCTCTGTGGTGGCACAGGGGCTTTGCCATCTCTGTGGTGGCACAGGGTCTGTGCCATCTCTGTGGTGGCACAGGGGCTTTGCCATCTCTGTGGTGGCACAGGGGCTTTGCCATCTCTGTGGTGGCACAGGGTCTGTGCCATCTCTGTGGTGGCACAGGGGCTTTGCCATCTCTGTGGTGGCACAGGGGCTTTGCCATCTCTGTGGTGGCACAGGGTCTGTGCCATCTCTGTGGTGGCACAGGGGCTTTGCCATCTCTGTGGTGGCACAGGGGCTTTGCCATCTCTGTGGTGGCACAGGGTCTGTGCCATCTCTGTGGTGGCACAGGGGCTTTGCCATCTCTGTGGTGGCACAGGGGCTTTGCCATCTCTGTGGTGGCACAGGGTCTGTGCCATCTCTGTGGTGGCACAGGGGCTTTGCCATCTCTGTGGTGGCACAGGGGCTTTGCCATCTCTGTGGTGGCACAGGGTCTGTGCCATCTCTGTGGTGGCACAGGGGCTTTGCCATCTCTGTGGTGGCACAGTGTCTGTGCCATCTCTGTGGTGGCACAGGGTCTGTGCCATCTCTGTGGTGGCACAGGGGCTTTGCCATCTCTGTGGTGGCACAGTGTCTGTGCCATCTCTGTGGTGGCACAGGGTCTTTGCCATCTCTGTGGTGGCACAGTGTCTGTGCCATCTCTGTGGTGGCACAGGGACCTTTGCCATCTCTGTGGTGGCACAGGGGCTTTGCCATCTCTCGTGCAGGAGCTGTTTCCTCCCCCTGGAGCAGAAGGAGTGCAGGATCCAGGATCCCACATCCTCTGGCCTGGCCAGGCTGCAGGAGGTGTTTGGCACTCTTTAGGGACAGGGTGTTTGATCCCAGCTCTGCAGTTCTCTAGAGCAGGGTGCTTGATCCCAGCTCTGCAGTTCTCTAGAGCAGGGTGTTTGATCCCAGCTCTGCAGTTCTCTAGAGCAGGGTGTTTGATCCCAGCTCTGCAGTTCTCCAGAGCAGGGTGCTTGATCCCAGCTCTGCAGTTCTCTGCAGTTCTCTGCAGTTCTCTGAGCAGGGTGCCCACAGCATTTTCAGTCTCTGTGAGGATATTCCCTGCCAGCCGGGGTGGTTCTGGGGTTGGAGCCCGGTCTCCAAACTGTTTCTTTGTCTCGTGGAGGGCTGGGGTCTGACCCCAGAGCAGGAGCTGCTGCTGCCAGCATCCCCTGTCGGTGTCTGCACTCTGGGAACTCACCGAGCTTTGGACAGAGTTCCCTTGTTTAACCTGTTACACTGCTCAAAACTTGAGCACTGTCACACTGTCACAAACATGAATTCGCTTTGTTTCAGATCATGAGAGCATTTTAATGGTCTGTTAGAGGGCGAGGAAGGTGATTTAGGGATTGTCGGGGAAACCTAAACGAGTTTAAATACTGTGACCGAGTTGTTTCACTGCTTTGGTTTAAATCTCACTCTCACCTTCATTTTCTGCACGGATTGAGTTGGGAGTGCAGCTCTCGTGGGTCTGGGTAGAGCGTGTCCCGCCGAGGAGGGACATTAAGGGACATCAAGGGACACGCGGGTGCCCCGTGCAGGGCCGGTGTCTCGGGCAATGCCGCCCTCTCGCGCTGGCACGGCGGAGCGTCCCCGCTGTCCCCTCCTGTCCCCTGCTGTCCCCTCCTGTCCCCTGCTGTCCCCCCCGGTCCCCTGCTGTCCCCCCCTGTCCCCGCTGTCCCCTCCCCGCGTGTCCCCTTCCCTGCGGGGACAGCCCTGCCACGCGTGCCCGTCCCTCTGTTGGCACTTCTGAGTTCGGTTCGGTTCGGTTCGGTTTGTTTTCGTTGGGTTCGGTTTCGTTCGGGTCGGTTCGGGTTCGGTTTTGTTTGATNTTTGGTTTGATTCTGTTCGGTTCGGTTTTGTTTCGTTGGGTTCGGTTCGGGTTCGGTTTGGTTTGATTCTGTTCGGTTCGGGTTCGGTTTGGTTTGATTCTGTTCGGTTCGGTTTGGTTTGATTCTGTTCGGTTCGGTTTCGTTCTGCTCGGTTCTGTTCGGTTCCGCGGGGGGTTCTTGTTTGTTTTCGTTTGGTTTCTTTTCTCTGCTTGGGGGTTTTGTTTGTTTGCGTTTTTCTCTGTTTGTTTTACTTTTAAAGGCAGAAACAGAGCGGATCCCGAATCTCGCTGCGGGCGCTGCTCAGCTCAGCCCAGCGCGGCCCAGCTCAGCTCAGCCCAGTTCAGCCCAGCCCGGCCCCGGACGGTTCCTGCTCAGCCCTGGGATTGACCAAGAACCGTTTTCTCTCCTCTTTCAGCCCCTCGCAGCTCTGAGCCCTTCAGAGCCCGTAAATTGCTGTACAGCCCCGAGCTCAGGGCCCGGCAGCTCCAGCTGGGGATTCCCAACAGCCTGGTCATTAAAATATAAACATTGTAGAGCAATGGATTGATTATATTGTCTTTAGCAGTTGAAACCTTGAGATAGCTTGGAGGGAAGGGCTGAAGTGTAAAATAAAATCACTATTTTCAGACACAGAGAGGCCAGTTAGCCCTGCCTGCTGTCTGTGGGTGTGTGCCTGGAAACTCCCTGAGCAACTCTGCTGCATTTCCACAAGTTATGGTTTCCAGTGATCCTGAACTCTTCTTGAAAGCAGACTTGCCATAATTTATGTGTGTCTGTGGGGCTGATAATTATAAATTTAAAACGATATTTTACAAACTAAACGACTACTTTAAAAAAATCCCCTGAACTCTGTATTTAAAACAAAACAATGGAAAAAAAAAAAAGTCCTCAGAACCCTGTATTTAAAAAAAAGTAAAAAGTCGGGCTTGATGCACAAGCTGACAATGGTGAGGAAGTTCAGACACGGGCAGGGAAGTGTTCCATATGCTGTGCAGTGCCCAGGCACGACTGGGTGCCTCTTTAATGATGAGCTGGCTGCTCCCTGGTGTGCCCGGGTGCTGCACAGCAGATGGTGCTTCCCCCTCCGCTCTGCATTTCCCCGCTTTTGTCAGTAGGTGTCCGAACTCTGTTGTGTTTTAATAAAGTGTTTGTGCCTCTGAGCAGCGGCCAGATTTGATCTCGGGGAACAGGAGGGTGGGTACAGCTCTTGGTTATCTCATTCTCTTCTCGTAACTGTATTTCAATACATAATCTGTATCTGTATAAACGCACCTTGGAACTGTTAATCAGGACCCTCAGAGTTCAGAAATCATTCCACTGTGCTGCAAACTTAGCATGGATGATAAATGACTGTTGAGTTGCCAATATAGCACAATATTTCAATTTCCTGCCTTCACAGAGGTATTCCAAAGGTTGAACGGAGTTCATACTCACAGTATGTGTTGCCTACAACTCTAAGATCTCTTGCTGGCAAACTTTAACCAAAACCTTTTCAATTAACTGCAGGCATTCCTGGTGGAAGCCAGCCAAGCCAAGGCTGGACAAACAGAGTTCCTGTGATGCTTTGCAGTGACCTCCCCCTGCTCCTGGCTCTGGATGAGCACAGCCAGAGTGAGTTTATTAGTTGACAGTGAGTTATGTGATTGACAAAAGGATTAATTTAACATTGAACTAAACGTTTCTCTCGAACAGTTCCATAATTCCAGTCTGGTTTGCTTTAGTTCTGCTGGAATCCTCCTTTACATGGTGCAAGCATGGATAAAGTTTAGCCCACGATCAGCAGAGCAGAAATGGCACTGAGAAAAGCTCAGGACAGTGAGCTGTGAGCTGAGCCCTCCTGGGCCAGCCTGGGGCTGGTTCTGCTCCAGTTTGGGGAGCCCTGGGGGTGGGAGTGAGTCAGTGCCTGTGCTGGGCACTGCTGGGATTAGAGGCAGCAAAGGGACTGAGGAATTCCTGTTTTCTTTGGGAAAGCTGGGAGAAAAACCCTCCCAGGGCCTTTTGAGTAAAAGGTGCTGCCTGTGCCACTGGAACTGCCCAGGAGCAGTCCTGAGGAGTGTCCTGCCTGAGCAGCACTGGGTGCTGTCCCTGTGCCTGCACATCAGCTGCTGAGCCCTCCTGGGGACAGGGCCAGGGCTGGGGACAGGGACAGGGCTGGGGACAGGGCTGGGGCCAGGGGCTTTGCTGAGCCCAGCTCAGCTGATGTGAGGAAGCTCCAGCCCTGTGTCCCATCTGGGGGTGATGCTGCCATGGCCTGGCAGGGTCCCCAGGGGTTCCCCAGCCCTCCTGTCCCCCCAGGTCCCTCTGCTGTGCAGGAGCCCCCAGCAGGCTCGGGGTGCAGCCTGGGAAGGCTGGAGAGGGTGGCTCAGTGCAGGAATTTCTCCTTTTTCCATGTGGGCTCCCTGTAAAACCCCAGTTTGTGATTAGTGCCCAGCCACTCCAGCCCAGGGAGCAGCTGCCTGTTCCAGGTGGCTCCAGGGATCTCTTGGGTTTTAATTAATTTGTTATTTCCACTCCTGGAGTTTTTAACCCTTCTATTTGTCCTGGACTCCACACCTTGGGCACTTTGGATCTCAGTGGCCTCCATGCTGATGAAAAACAATTAATTTTTCTTTGCAATCACCTTATTCACTGTTATTACCCATTGAAATATCCTGGAATTCCATTTTTCCAGTTACTCATTTTTACTTCCATTATTTATTTTCTCCTTCTCACACACACACACACTCTCCTCCCCTCAGCCCAGACCATTTCTCAGTCTCCACAATTTTGGATTTTGTTTTCATGATGGGGAGAACCTTTCGTGGGTTGTGTTCCTTCCCTTCAGATAGGTTTTCACTTCTTTTTGAATTCTACCTGTTTGGCTTAAATAACCCCTTGAACCTTGCTGTTTTCCCATGCTAATTTTATTTTTCTTGCCTTCCGTGTTTCTTTGAAAAGCTGTGCATTCCTTCTGGGACTCTATTATGGTTGCTTAAGTAGCCTCCATGCTGAGTTGAAGGATTTTAATTTCCTCACTTCTGACTTCAGGGCCTTTTTGACTGGCTTCCTCATTTTTTTTTTTTTAAATCCCCTTTCTAAAGCTCCATGTCACAGTGCTGGGTTTTGTTGCATTCCCTCCCACAAGGACACTGAACTTAATTACACTGTGCCCTTTGTACTCAGAGATTCAGCCAGGGTGAGCTCCTCAGCTCTGCCTGGCATGTTCACCACTAAAGGGGAACTTTGGTGGGATTTTTTTTTAAGCAAGAAAGGTAACTTTCAACAGTTATCTTGATTTACAGCCCACGCGGAGCAGCTCCACAAAGAGCTCCACAGCCCAGTGAATGTCACCCTGATCCAGGGCACGTCTCTGAAATCTCATTTCCCCCTCATGGCCGGGGTTGTCTGGGGGAGCTGGGGCTGCAGGGACAGAGTTTGGGGACGTGGCTGGGGGGAGAGGGACAAGGACTGGAGTTACTGGGCAGAGAGACCACGGAGAGACTGTCCCTGTCCCAGGCACAGAGGTGGGACTGACCCCTCCGTGGCTGCCTTGTCACCTGGGGACACCTGGAGATACCTGGGGACACCTGGGGACACGTGGGGACAGCTGGAGGCACCTGGAGGCACCTGGGGACAGCTGGGGACAGCTGGGGACAGCTGGGGACAGGGCATCTCTGTTTGTCCTGGGGGAGCACTGCAGGTTAAAGCCATGCCCGTGGCTCAGGATAATGCCTGACATGCTGGGAATGCCTGTGACAGTGTGGCTGTGACTGTGGCTGTGACACTGCCAGCCCTGTCACAGTGTGGCTGCGACACTGCCAGCCCTGTCACAGTGTGGCTGTGACTGTGGGTGTCACAGTGTGGCTGTGACTGTGGCTGTGACACTGCCAGCCCTGCCACCCTTGCCTCAGTGAGTGCCTGTGACAGGATCTGAGCTGGCAGAGTCCCCAAGGCCATGGTCCCCAGGGACAGCCTGCACAGAGTCCCCAGGCCATGGTCCCCAAGGACAGCCTGCACAGAGTCCCCAAGGACAGCCTGCACATCTCAGAGGTGCAGGAATCCTTCACTGGAGCAGTGGCACACGTGTCACCTCTGCTGTCCTTCCATCCCACCTCACCTCGGTGTTCCTGACCCCTCCCAACTGCCGGCCCAGCTCCTCTGTTGGATCTGCCCTTGCCCTGTGCCCCCTCTGTTCCTGTTTGGGATCTGCCCTCCCCCTGTGCCCCCTCTGTTCCTGTTTGGGGTGTGGGTACCCCCTGTGCCCCCTCTGCTCCTGTTTGGGGTGTGGGCACCCCCTGTGCCCCCTCTGTTCCTGTTTGGGATCTTCCCTCCCCCTGTGCCCCCTCTGTTCCTGTTTGGGGTGTGGGTACCCCCTGTGCCCCCTCTGCTCCTGTTTGGGGTGTGGGCACCCCCTGTGCCCCCTCTGTTCCTGTTTGGGATCTGCCCTCCCCCTGTGCCCCCTCTGTTCCTGTTTGGGGTGTGGGTACCCCCTGTGCCCCCTCTGCTCCCCCACACCAGGCCAAGGTCCCTTTGGGGCTCTGCTGGTGCAGTTTTCACTCCTCTCTGCACCCGGAGCAAACACCTTGGCCACTGTCATGGCATCACTTTGGGTTCTTTATCCAAGGCAGGAACTGGCCTGGCCCTTCCTGAGGAAAAGTTCAGCCAACGTTCCTGATGGTGTTTCATGGTGAAGTGTGGGGGGAGGCATTTTCAGTTTCTTTATGATAAACACGGAATTTTAACTCTCTGGATCCCACAGGGTGCTGGGATCCTCCTCGGTGTGTTGAGAGGACAGGAGTCTGTCTCACCTCTGTGCACCTGAGCACCTTGGGAAGGACTCTTGGCTAAACCTCCTCTCCAGGGAATTGCAGATGGAGAACTCGGATAATTTGGGTTTTTGTGAACATTCCTGAGGAAGGCTGGCCAGCCCCCTGATTGCAATCCAGTGAGATCCCATTGTTGGTCTAAGCTAGGCTGGAAAGAGGAATATCCCTGCTTCATGTCAATGGTCCAATTCATTTAATGGGAATTTTGTGCCTATTCAGGTTGGGAATGGGATGGAGCTGCCTCATGCATCAGAAGAGTGAAAGGCAGCTCAGAATTTCAGTGGAGGAGCTGACTTGGAAATCCCACCATGGGTGCTTTGGAAGCAACCTCAGGCTGCTGAATTTCTTCACTGCAGCAATGTTCTACAACTGATAATTAGCATGAAGGAAATGACTTTTGCATGTCTTCATGACATTTTTAGGATTTGCTGTCTGGGCTGTGAAACATGGTCAAAGTAGCCAGCTTGGAATTTCATCTTCATTTCAAAGAATCTGCTGCCAGAAAGATAAATTTTCTAGAATTTCAAGTGGGAAAAATGCAATTTTGGGGCACGAATACCAGGAACAAAAAGCTTTGTATGCGAATTTTGAGAAACATTATTTTGGTAATGCCTTACATTTGCAAGGTAATTATTGTAGTAATTTGGTATGTAGAAATGAAAAAAGGTTTAAAACTAGAAGACAAAATGTTACTTAAAATCACATTCTGCCCCCATTTTCATGCCAAAATTGTCTTCCCAAATTTTCGAGATAATTGCAAATGCTTCCAAAATAGTTCAACACATGAGACATTGCTTGCTTTTGGAAGGGGAAAAAAATGCACTTAGCAGAGGCAAAGCTTTATTTAATTAGGCACAGTGTAAAGGTTTCTTGTATTCCTTTGCAGTTACACGGCCCTGGGAGGCTGGGGAGCACCTGAAGGGTGGCTCCTACTGGGACTAATTCAGTCCAGACAGCTCCAAGCATGTTCATTAAGGCCTGGCTGGGTTTCACACAGGTGGGGAAGGTTAGAAAGCAGCAGATAGAGAATGGTGCTGATTGTGTTGAGCATAAAACACCATCTGTTCCACCAGCAAGGAGGGAACTGGATCAGCACGTCCTGGGCAGTGCTGTCCTGCTGCTAGCAGCCAGCTCCCCTTATTTATTTTTTGATTTTCTTGCTACGTTTTCCATCTCCAGTGTGAAGCAGCTAGGATGTAGAAACTGTAAGCTCATAAATCAGGGGGCTGCTGGAAAGATGCCAAGGTTTAAACTGCCATGGGGGCTTTCAGGCTTGGAGTACGTCAGGAAAAGAGGGAATTTTAAATAAGTGTTATGGTTGGCAGGAGAGAGGCAGAGAATTGAGCAGGGTTTAATTCTAAAGTTTTAAAATAGAGCCAAAGAGGCTTGAAAGTCAACGGGTGCAGCAGGTAAAATGCTCTGCAGTGGCTGCTGCTTTCTCTTCACTTCTGAGGAATTGACAGTAAAAGGGAAAAGGGTGTTGGAATGGCACAGTGACTGTGTAAAAACACTGAGCACTTCGTTGCTGAGTCAGTAAATCTTTGGAGGGCTGCTGGTCAAGAAGAAACTCTGCAGGCAGCTGTGGGAGGCTGAATGCAGATGTGTCTGAGGGTGCAGGGTTTGTGGGCACTGTGAGCCTTGGCTGTGCCCCTCTGGGCAGAGAAGGGATTTCCCTCTGTGCTCTCTCTGCCTGGAGCAAATTCTGCTCGGGAAAAACCCTGGGTGGGACCCGGTGGCTGCAGGGCTGCAAACACCTGGGGCCCTGGAGCATCAGAGGGCAGGAGCAAGATCTCTGCAGGTGCTGAAGGTGAGGGTGCCTCAGCCCTGCAGGAATCACTTGGCCATGGGAAGGGCTTTGCTGTGACCCCAGGCACTCAGCCTCTAAGCCCCATCTTTTATAATCTTGGTTTATTGTGTATAATCCCCAAACTCTGCATTAGTGGGGCTAAAAGAGCAAGAAGTCAAGTAAACTGTAAATCTCAGCTGCCACAGATGTATCAAAACTTCAGTGGTATTTGACATTTTTGTTAGAATCTCAGCTCCTGAAATCACACAGAACTGGAAATTCCCCTTTTTCTTTTTTGGCCTCTCTCTCACTCCCCCTTTATCCTTTTTATTTTATTTTCTGTGTTTTTAATACAGTTCCATTACTTGAGCAGGACTAATTTCCTGACCCATTAGACCAATAATGGTTTTGCCAGTTCTGTAGCTGTTAAATGCTGACCCAGCCTTGACTCGAGCCAGCAAATTGTTCCCATTAGAAGCAGGATTTTGGGATGTGAGCCAAAGCTTTCACAGCAGAGAGCAGAGATGAGTGTGGGCACATCTCCTGTGCAGAGCCCTGCTGGGGCTGGGGACAAGGGACATCCAGGCTGGCAGGAGTCCCTCTGGCACGGGGTGATGCAGAGTGGTGGGGAAAAGCCCTGTAATAAATGTTTGTTGGTTGCTCCATCTTCACTTCCCTGAGGAGAAACACCCTGGATATTCCCTCCAGAGCCTTTGCAAAGGCCTGTGCTCACCTTTCAGTGTCTGCCTTGCAGCACCAGCAGGTTCAAAGGCTTGGTTTTTATGTTTGGAATGGAAATCTCTGGACAGCTGAGCTCCCCTCCCATGCAGACACTGAGGCCAGCTCAGCTGGAGCCACCGGGGGGGCAGGTTTGATTCCCAAATGGGTCATTCACTCCAGGGCTGGACTTGAGGGTTTTTGTGGGTCCCTTCCAACTCAGAACATTCTGTTACAAGAGTCTGTGCTAAGGTGACCCCCAGGGATGCTTTTAATGGTGCCAGCCAACCTGGAATGTGATTTTTGGTTGGTTCTCTTTAAAACAAGGGCTTTTGTTGCTGTTTTAGAGCTCAGGATTTTTTGGTTTGCAGAACATTTTGGCCATATGTGATTCCCTGGGACATCCTTTGCCAGTTAAAGGATTTGTTGAAGTGCCCCCAAACCATGGGAGCGAAGGCAGGACCATGGATCCTTCCCTGTGGAGTGAGTGTCAGCTTAGGGTGACAGAAAATGAACCTGCTGAGAGCAGAACTGCTGAGCTGGGAGCTGCAGGGACGTTTGGGTTTGGGTTTGGGTTTGGGTTGTGCAGCAATGATGAGCTGGAGGAATGGGGCAGCTCAGCAGCTTTGCAGCCACCCAGGGGCGTTCCCAGGGAATGACTTTTCAAAAGATTCCCATCTCATTCTTGGTTAAAACCAAGGTCCAAATCTCTTTGCCTCCCCCTTCTGCCTGTTTTGGGTGCTTTTGGCTGGGGTTGAAGGCACGAGGGGCTGGGCTGAGAGCTGCTGGAGCTTTTGGCCTCCTGACCTTCCTGTTCTGATGTGAGCTCTCCTCCACCTCCTGCTCTCCAGCCTGGATTCTTGGGGGCAGAGGTGGCTCCAAACCCCTCAGTGTCCTCACTGTGGTGGCACAAGGCTTTGGTCACTTTTGGGGTGCAGTCAGGCATCATCTTTAGGGATCCCTCGTGTCCCCAGTCCCCTTTGCTGGGGCACTCTCAGCTTGGCTGGGGCTGGAGGGGACAGCCCCAGGCTGTTGGCACAGAGACTGGAACTGGGCTGTGAGAATGTCAGCTCCTCCAGAGAGCCTGGGCTGTGCCACTGAAAGTTCCAGCCCCTTTTGCAGCAGCTTTTTTAGTTTGTGAAGCCCCCATTTCATCTCGTTTTGTGACCTCCAGAGTTTATCACATAGAGCACAAAACACCGAGTTCATTGCCCACTGCAAGGAATTTTAGCAAACAATAATTAGCAGCACTTAAAAGATATTCTGTGGCCTGAAACACGAAATCCATGGGTGTGTAACAGGCAGCACATGTGTCTCACAGTGTCAGCGCTGTAAGCCCCCACTGCGATGAGCCGGAGCAAAGCCCTTTCAGCCGACACACTTTGGGGATCGCTAATGATTAATTAGTGCGTGTCGTAATGTAAAGCAAATGTCACCTCTGCTACCTGGGGCTGCTGGCGTTCGGGAGGGGAAGCGATTGCAGCCGCCGAGCGGCTGGGGAAGGCAAAGAGCATCCCTGGGCTGCCACCTCGTGGGCAGAGTCCCCGCGGGACGGGACGGACGGGATGGGATAATGGGATGGGATAATGGGATGGGATAATGGGATGGGATAATGGGATGGGATAATGGGATGGGATTTGGGATGGGATGGGATGGGATGGGATAATGGGATGGGACGGGACGGGACGGGACGGGACGGACGGGAAGGGACGGGAGGGGAGGGGACGGACGGGACGGGACGGGAGGGGACGGGACGGGACGGGGCCGCTCCTGTCCCTCAGCATCCCCGAGAGCCCCCGGCTCTGTCCGGGCTGCGGGACCGCCTGACAGCAGAAACACCTTCAGCAGCAAAGGTTCTGTCCTCCATCCCTCTCTGGAGAGCCGGAAAGGGTCGCTGATAACCGGGCAGAGATTTGTGACAGCCCCGGCAGAGCTGTGGCAATAAAAACCAGGATTGGGTGCCCGAGAACCGAATTATTGCTGATATTTCTCCCTTAAGGGCCGCATTGGCTGAGGGTGTTGCAGTCGGAGCGGTTTGCAAAACAGCCCCAGAGCACTCGGGAAGTCCCCAAATTTCCTCTCTGTGCATGGAAATCCCACTGCAGTTACTCCTGTGTTAATTCACAGCTCTGAGCTCCATCCCATCCCACTCTTCCTTTTCATTCCTCAAGAGCTGCAAGTTTTCAGCATAAATGGAATTATTTTATAAATATTTGTTGCTCATTCTTTAAAGTAGCTCTCTGGGAAGTTGTTACTAACCAAGAGGAAACACTGCAGATTTAACCCCACAATGAGCTCTAGAAAAAGAGATTTTTCTGTTTGCAGTGAGAGAGTTCCAAGGTCTCTCTCTTTGCAGGCTCACCCTAAAAGTGTTGTTTTACAGATTTTTACAAAAACCAGGGGTGTCACAACTGAGCTGATAAACATTTTCTATTCAGCACCATTTAATGCAAATTGCTAAACTGATGATTTCAACTAATGCATTTGTCTGCTGAACCTGCAGCATTACACTCCGTAATCCTACCGCCAGAAAAAAGAGGCAATATAACATTCCAGCTGTGGATCCCTAAATGCTGTAATCAGGTATCACTAATCTGGACAATTTGTGTGAACTCAGTACAGTTGCTGTTCCACTTCAGTTTGAAAAGGGGAAGATTTGATTGATTGATCACATTTTTTCTGCCTGCAAGTTGAAAAGCGTGCTGGATTTCCGCTGTAAATTGCGCCCGTGCCTCATCACTCTGTATTTCCAGAGCTGTGCTGACATCCTAAGCACGGTAGGATCTACACTTGGCATTTTAAAGGGGCTTTTATAATTTATGTGGATGTTTGGTGCAACATGTTTTTTCAATCTGTAGTGTGGGAGGGTCAGGAATTGGAGCTTTCATTTTCCATACGTTGTAGGAACAGCTAATTTTAAAATGTAAACTGTACAGCTTGCAGAGATTATCCAGTTCTCTGCCTAAACTAAATCATGGTAACTTGCTGTGTAATTGATAAATTTCTTATGGAAATAACAGTAGCTGTAGTGGACAGAATTGTCAGACTTTTATCTAACTAATTGTCAGCATGGGTTTCATTAGTTTTGATCTTTTGCTACTCATTGTAGCAGATTAAAAAACTTACATTGCGTGTTGCTATTTTTTAGCAGGTAAAATTCATGGAAATATTCTATTACATGTCAGACAATACCGTGGCTGTCTGGTAAATAAATAATACTGAAAATGACAGTCTTGTTACTGAGAGATACACAGAGAATAGCAAAGGGAAGGGAATTGATACAGCCAAATTATAATGATCTTTTCTCTGATAATCCTGACCACAGACAGAGAAATTTCACTTAAATATCTATTTCAATTTATTAATCTGTCCAGAGTGAGAAGCAGCTACTGAAACACTGCTCAGTTTCTGTGTGTTTTTACTATTTTATTTGATTTTATTTAAAATTCTGTTTGTGTTCTGCTTTTATGTTCTTATTTCAGCAAGAGCTTGGCAACCTAGAAGCTGCAAAGTCCAAGGGATTCTTCCTTTTCCATCACATCCCTTAATCCCTTCATGGAAGGAGAACGTGTGTCTTGTCTGATGTGTGGTTTCACAGGGCAGATTTTTTCTTCTTAAAATGCCTGAGATCTCTCTTACAGTAAAATGTCTCAGAAAGAATGCAAAGCAAAGGTCAGAGAATTTCATACCAGCCGTGGCCTGTCTGGTTATTCTGACTCCACACTCCTGACTCTGTGGAATTGAGGAGATTTTCAGGGTGAGACCCAGGGGTTCAGGAGCACCTCTGAAATCACAGCCCCGGGACGTGGAGCCGCTCCCTCATTCTGCCGGGATGGAGCAGGACAGAGCTGGGGAGTGGTTTTGTTCCTCCCACCAGGGCTGGGGGTCCCTGGGGGCTCGGGGAGCTGGGCTGGGGGCTGCAGGGGACAAAGGCCAGCACCTGGCGCTGCAGGGAGAGCTCAGCTGGCAGGAGGGTGCAGGGCAGGGCTGGGACAGCGCGGGGATTCCTGTCCCTGGAGCTGCCGTGGGGCTCACATGCCCGGGGCTCACCTGCCCGGGGCTCACCTGTTCTGCTGGGCTCACCTGCCCGGGACTCACCTGCCCGGGACTCACCTGGCCAGGGCTCACCTGTTCTGCTGGGCTCACCTGCCCGGGACTCACCTGCCCGGGGCTGCCCAGGGCTCACCTGTCCCGCAGGGCTCACCTGCCCAGGGCTCACCTGTCCAGGGCTCACCTGCCCGGGGCTGCCCAGGGCTCACCTGTCCCGCAGGGCTCACCTGCCCAGGGCTCACCTGTCCAGGGCTCACCTGCCCGTGCTCACCTGCCCGGGGCTGCCCAGGCCATGCCCGCCCGGCTCTGGCCCCGCTGCCGTGCCTGCTCCTGCTCTCACAGGAGCCGTGCCCGGCCTGGGGCAGATCCGTTCCGAGCTGCTCTGCACATCCTGTGGGTGTTGGAGGTGTAATTCCATTATTAATGCCTTACACACACACACACACCCAGAGAGAGAGAGAGAGTGCAGCCTCAGCTGGGCCGGGCGTGCTCTGCTCCTGAGCCCTCAGCCAACCTTCCCCGGGCCATCCCCAGCACCAGGGACAGATCCCTGTCCCCAGCACCAGGGGACACCACAGATCCCTGTCCCCAGCACCAGGGACAGATTCCTGTCCCCAGCACCGGGGACACAGATTCCTGTCCCCAGCACCAGGGGACACAGATCCCTGTCCCCAGCACCAGGGACAGATCCCTGTCCCCAGCACCAGGGGACACAGATCCCTGTCCCCAGCACCAGGGGACACAAATCCCTGTCCCCAGCACCAGGGGACACAGATCCCTGTCTCCAGCACCAGGGACACCACAGATTCCTGTCCCCAGCACCAGGGGACACAGATTTCTGTCCCCAGCACCAGGGGACACAGATTCCTGTCCCCAGCACCAGGGACACCACAGATTCCTGTCCCCAGCACCAGGGGACACAGATTTCTGTCCCCAGCACCAGGGGACACAGATCCCTGTCCCCAGAGGCCAGCTCAGCAGCCAGTGTGTGTGTGTTTAATAAAGTGCATTCAGGGATTTTGTCAGGACACCACACGAGGCTGAATGCTGAGTTTCATGGACATGCACTGCTGAAATTGCCCTGCCCATTATAAAGATAAAAATATCTTTTTTGTTCAAATGTTCTGCTTGCTTCCTTACAAATGAAGGAGTTAAATACTGAAAGGCAGGTGGATGCTGTAACTACTTTAGAAAAAGATGAATAGGGCTGATGGCTGAAGCTACAGGGAATCTGTTGAAGGTCCAGATGCAGACGTGGCTCTCACTCTGCACACACGGTTCAAAGTGGGGTGAAGCTGCCTGGTTAATTGGCTATGAAATAACGAACGTCTGGGAGAAAATTGCCCTTGTGGTTAATTGCCTGTGTTCAGGGGAACGGAGCCACCTGGCTGATTGGTGCCCTCACCTATATTTACACCCACCTGCCTTTAAATGCAGGCAGCATTGTCAGGCTGGCTGGGTGCATTCATCTGCTGGCCCTCGTGGATTAAAGAAAATATGACCATCAAGGTCACTTTTGCTTTTCATTCTTCTTTTATCTCCTTCTGAATCCCCCATTTCTCACACAAGAAGAGCAGATTCAATCCTGGAGTAAATCCCTGGGCTTTAGTGGAACAGCAATGGAATGAATTTTGTCCCAATTGTTTGGTTTGGTCACATTACAGAATCACCAGGGCTGGAGTGGGGATGTCAAATCTGGCAGCCTAATGGAGTCAGGGGGTGAGGCTGGTGAGTGAGAGGAAGGAAAGCAAAGTGTTGGAATAGAGACAGGGAGCTGTGGTGTTTCTGTGATGGAAAAATCTGTGGGAAGAGGCAGGACAAACACCACTGACAGCAGATACTGAGCTTTTCTGAGGGGGAGATGGAGAGGAGGTGCTCCCACTGTGTAGCATTTTTTACCCGAGTTAGCTTTACTTCATTTTTTACCCGAGTTAGCTTTACTTCAGTTTTTACCCGAGTTAGCTTTACTTCATTTTTTACCCGAGTTAGCTCTACTTCATTTTTTACCCGAGTTAGCT
>VZTZ01009410.1:0-50025 GCA_013400955.1 Drymodes brunneopygia
AACTCCAGCAGCCCCCTTGAGATCAGATAAGATTTTCTTCCTTGAACTTGGTTTGCAGAATTGTTTCTTTGCAGTTCTTGTCTCTCTTAAGTTATGTTTAAGGTACTCCTGCTTGGCTTACATTGCAGCATTCACTTCAGTGGTGGGTAGTGGCAAGATCAGCATGTGGTAGGTGGAAAGCTCCAGAGGCATGGATATCAGTCTTATACAACTAGAAGTAAATTTGGTAAATGCACCCCTTTCCTTCCTGCAAATGTGTAAAACCAGGAAGGGTGACATGCGTAGTCAACATAACTAGAATTCCTTGTTAAGTTGGTAGTAAGTTTATTTCTTAACTACCACTGTTTACCAGTCCAGAGTCCCCAGTTATCTCTGCTTAATTAGAAATAATAATTCTGTTCCTTTCTTTGTTCAACTTCTGTGAGTATTAATGTATTCATGTATTTTATGTTCATTTCCTGTAGGCTCTCGAGATCTGACATCAAGCTATGGTTACTTGCAAAGCCCACTAAATGCACTATATATTGCTACAATTCAGCACTTTATTGTAGTTCTATGATTTTTCTGCTTATCTTGTGGGAAGGAAAGACCAAGATCACCAGCTCCTCTAATGCCTTTTTGTTTGGAGTTTGAGGTTAGGAATATTACCTGTTTTATCTGCATGGCAGAAGGATGCATTTTGAATTAATATGATTTCTGCATTTCTGATTAAAGATTAAAATGACACAATCAGCCTGATGCCAAAATAATTTTGTGTGATATAACTTTTTGCTGTTATTTAGCCTTTCTTTCTACTTTGACAGTAATGCCTGTATTAATGCACATATCCAAGTCAAACTGATGGGATTGCATGAGAATTAAAATAATTATTTCCCTCCTTTTACCTTCCCAAAAGGAAAGTATAAATGAGCTGCAGCAGTGTCCTACAATGCCCTTCAGAAATCAGTCACTTTTTGAATGTTTCTATTTTATTCTGTAGGTAAAAAGGAAGATGCATTGTGTGTTTTATTTATGTTTGAGGAAGTCCGATAAAACTAGATATGAGCATGGATTTAATGTAATGAAAATTTGGTTATATGAAAAAAAAACAGGTGGGGGAGGGGGGTTGGAGAAAAACCCCTTTATTTATAAATAATTTCTTAGGATCTGAGAAATAAAATAATGTAGGAAGAAACTTGGTTTTTTCAGTGGTGAGCTGGTAGTTGACCAACTTGTAGTTTGAAATGTGGTGAGAATAGCTCAGTTGGTGTAAATGGATTCATGCAGCAATGGCCACAAGGAATGGCCATGGGCGCAAATGAGAGCTGTGAATGAAATGTCTACAGAATCTGAACTAGAAATGACCCACTATTTCTGGACTGACTTCTCAGCATCTTGTGGATAAATGTTTTTATATGTGGGTTTACAAGTGTAAACAAAAGGTATCTGAATGAAATGTCATTGTTCCAGAACACTGAAGTTAGATAATGTTCTTCGTGCAAGTTGTACCGAGCACTTCACTTCCAGCAAGAAGTGAGACCACAGCTGAGCTGCAACCTTTGACTTGATATGAAGGGCAAGCATTCTTCTTGCCAACAGCAAGCAACCAGAACAGTGTACATGGATCTCCTTGGCAATGTTTATATTTGAGTTTACAAAGCTCCTCTGGTATCTTCTTGTGCTTGGTACAGGCCCTTAACACTATCTCCCTGCCTGTTTCACCTGTCCTTTGCTTCTTGTGTTTGGTACAGGCCTTTAACACTAGCTCCCTGAATCAGAATAAAGCAAATGCTGTTTCATCAGCAAGCACTGGATATGAATCATTTGGAAAAAGGTTAGAAGTATAAGAAATTAAATAGGAAAAATGCAAAGATTTGGGGATCAGTTTTTGTATGTACTATAGCCTTTGCACCTAAAATAAACTTTTTTTTTTTTGATTACTCTGGAGTTGAAACTTGTATACCACTGGTGACATTTTGTATATCTTTTAATGCCCTGTTTCTTAGATGACTTCTTTAAAGTTCTTATAATAATGTGCCCCAAAGTGTCGCTTCTATCTGAATAATGTACAATCCCTGCCTGTTTCCTGGAATCCAGTCCTCTGTCCTGGCCAGTTGTGCTGGAATAAGATGCTGTGAACATCTGACATTGGAGTCATGTAATGCAGGAGTATGTACTTTGATCCATGGAACGTATTACAGATTTCTGTATCTCCAATATAGTACATCTGCTGCCAGGGTGGCCTTCTGTATCTGTGTTCAATTCTTCATATCACAAGGCTTAAAATGTACAGATATTTGGTTCCTTTTGTGAAACCAAGCCACTCTTTAAAAGATGTAACTTGCTGTCACTAACTTGAGAACTTGTGATGTCTTCTATATACCAGGGGGCTGACATGATGTGACTTGCATGGAAACTTCCTTCTAAGAGCTGTGTGTATTCCTGGGGGAGCCTGCAAGTCGTTTGCCTGTTTCACCTGTCCTTTGCTGGTGAAACTGGTGATCGCACACTGTTCGGGAGTGAGTTGCAATTCATTGACATTATGTGTATTCTTTTTCCACCTTCCTTCTCCCCTTATAAAATATCAAGTCACTGCATACCATTACTAATTTATGACCTTTTCAGGGCATAGTAGTCATTTGATAAGATCTGCTTTGGTCCACAGGGAAATTACTGGTATTTCAATCAGTAAGAATGATACCCAGTGAGCAGTATACTAGTTATCTTGTCTAGGTCACAGACAATTAAAAATCCTTAATAAGCTTTTGATTTCCCATGTTTTAAAAACATGAATTTGTTCCCTAGAGCAAAATGTATTAGGTATTTGCAATTAGTGTGCTGTGTATGTGTGACAACTACACTTATAGTCCAATTTGAAAGTTGCTAAACAGATCAACTGTGTCATTATTTGGTAGCTTTCTATAGATGTTGTTTTTATTTGAGAAATACTATTAAGCTTAGAAGTTATTTGGAAGTTTCCTTTTAGATATATATTAATGTAGTTATTACAATAAATGTACAAGAATATTTTGTTACTATTCGGGTGCTTTTAGGAGCTAAAATACAATTTAATGCCTATTTTAAAGGCAAAAATCATCAGTGGACAGTTTTGTGAGCAGTCATTTTGTGAATGGTCGGGTTAGTGCATACTAAAGTCTTGTATTACAGTTCCTGCATCTACTGATGAAAAGAAAAAATATGAGGGGTGGAGGGAATCAACTGCACTGTCTCAAATCTGAGAAATGCTTATTTACCCTTTATAATGAGTGCCACCACCCCTTTCCTGAATTCTGAACTAGGAGTGTCTGTATTGACTGAGTGATGTGGATCACAGTCCTTCTGTTCTGTGTGAGGTGCATTTTTCTTAGGCTCTGATTTAATGGTTGCATGTGCTTGATTAGGCCCTGGTAGTGTGATGGAAGAGGGTCTTGTTTGAAAACCAGATTCACTTTGGTACAGTTGAGCTGGCTTTCGTGATCTGGTTCACTGTGTCATCANTTTAGGTGGCTCTGGGCATAAGACAGTAAAGTTGCTCAAGGGGAAGAGGAGCTTTGCTAAAAGACATACAGAAATGTTGATATTTAATATTGTAGCTCCCTGGCCAATTTTAATCCATTCTGAATTTACTCAGAAGACTGAGGCCTTGTAATCCTCTGCTGTTTCCCATATTAGTCTGGGAATTTTGAGAGGCATTCAGCAAATTTGAGTGGAAATGGCTTTTTGTGTCAGAGCTAACCTCTAACCTGCCTGAGATGATGTGTGGGGTTCCAGTTGAGCTGGCTCTGGTGATCTGGTTCACTGTGTCATCAGCTGGCAATTGATGACACAACATGAAAGGGCTGAGAGAGTGTGAAAAGCCAAGACTCCTGCCCTCTGCAGCTCCTGCTTCTTCCAGGAGGAGTTTGGTACTGGGCTGTGGGTTGGCTGCCTTGGGGAGGCCCTGAGGGTGCCACGGATGCCCAGTGAGCACCTCTGACCTTCAGTTTGCCTACCTCATTTATTTCTCTGAAGTGGTGTCATTTTTGTTTCACAAAAAGGTGATAAGGAGGAATGTTTGAAGACTCCAGTAAGAAGTTACACATTGATTATGGATTAGTCCTGGCTTGTAAGGTTGAACAATGTCTCCTGTAATCCATGCAAATCCAGTGTGCTAACATAGCTTTTGTGTTTCTGTGGTTTGCTGGGTAAATTTTATGCAAGTCTGACTTGTGATCTCGTTAATAAGTTAAAGACAAAGTGCAAGTTTGGTAGAAAGAAGAGGATGTTTAATCAAAATAGTAGTCTGAGGACAACCAGGAATTCTAAAGTGTTTTATTCTCAAACCTTAGAGTCGCTGGAAGCTGTTTATTCCATAAGAGTTGTTGAAACTTGCTGTGAGTTAAAAGAATGTTTAAATATGACAGAGGTTGAAAGAAGGTTGTATTTGGGGCATTTAGACCCACAGAGGTATAGTATAATAAAGCAGCTTTGCAGATGTGAGTTCAGGATAAGTATTTCCAAAGTATTTTTAAAATGGAATTATTTGAATGCATTTCATTTTGAATACTTTGGTTGCTAAAAGGCATTGTCAAATGTTTTTATTAAGGCACCAGCTTCTCTAACCTATGAAAGTTGGTTAATAAACATCCTCTAGAATATCTGCCAATTAAGGCCTGAAAGGAAAGAGGAGGAAGGTAGAACCTTTTACTTGAGCTTGTTTAAGGCCAGATATCCTATTATATCTTTTACTGAGAAACAAATGGTTTATGAAATAGGCGTAACAAAAATACAGCTGCATGAAAAAAGCCCTGAGTCTTGCAGTGTGGTATTTGTGCTTTGAATATAAGTATGCTTAACAAAATATTAACAACTGTAGTTAAAGGTAAATTGTTGGAAATACTTGGGCTGTATGTCTCAGATATAAGGATGTATTTATAAACTTATTGAAATCCACAAACAAGTCTGAAAAAAAGTGAGTAGGCTTTAGCCAGTAATTTCATTAAGTAATGGGTTTGGCATCTTGCTTTTCTCCTGATTTTCCCCCTTTCCTTCCAGATCTTATGCACTATTTTTGGCAAATTAATGAATGTGAACCATAATTTGGCTTGACCGAAAATTAAATGTAAATTCAGCGTACACACATGCTGGTAGACGGTTTCCAAGAGGAGAGTTCCTATAATATTTTCACAATAGCCAGAATTATTTTGTGTTCATTACCATACAGCAAAATTAGTCTTCCATTATGCTAAGCATGTTTTTTTCTTGGTATGAACTGACTTGGAATAGTTTGCCTTGGTTTTGGTTAGAGGGGTAGGGTCCTCCAAAGGGCCTCACAGTTGTCTCTGGGGTTTCTTCTCCCTGCCTACTACAGCAAGGAAAGGTTTCAGGACTTGTGTTGAGTGGTGAAATCATGAATTTGAAGGGGCTTTTTGTTGTTGTAGGCTACCTTTATTTTCAAGGAATATTTTCTTTTAGTCACATTGATGTTATTTACGTCTGATGTTCATAAATTACAGCGATATTTTTTTCCCCTGAAATGATCCTTTTGTATGCTCTAATAGTTTTCCTCTTTCAATGCACAGTTAGTTAAGATTTGATTTGCAACATGTTGAAATTTATTTTTGTAACTTGTTTAATGCAAAATGTGACATGCCTGAGTGAGAAGAGTGAGTCTGTGAGCATTTGCTATCCTGGTGGCAAGCTTTGGTGAAGGTTTTCCTTTGGAGCCTTGTACAGTGTTGATATTCCTGTCCTCAGTGAAACTGTCTGCAGTCTGCTGCCTGGCACAGAGATTACAAGGAGCATTCTTTTGGCTAAAAGCAAATACTCTTATCTGGAGAAGTGCACTCAGGTAACAGGTGGGTTTTCTTTTGAGGTTGGTGATAGGAGAGTTTTTCATGTGTTGAGTCTAGATATGGGGAAAGGCCCTTACTTGGGCTTTGTTAAAACCCAAATATTTCAAAAAGCCAGGAAAGTGTGAGGAATACTTACGCTGAATTTGAAAGCAACCTAAGACTGTAAATTGAGGCTCTATTGCACTGTAAGGAAAGAAGTGAGTGAGCCGTATGATAGGAGTCCCTTCTCCTCTAGAATAAGCTTTGTGTTATTACTGACAGCTGTTCTCAGGTATCTTACCAGCTATTTTGGGTGTTCAGTGTGCAACCAATCTGTCTGCAGAGAATGTTTATAAAATTCTTAAAAATGTGTTAAAAATGTATGCATCTGCGAGTGCTGTATGAACATGGTGATTGCAATCCTGCAATATGTGCTGCATATGGGTTTGTTGTGTAATGTCCCCCCTGTGCAGTGGAGTTGTTTCCTTAGCACTTGGGCTTTGTGGCTGTGGTTCTTGAGATCCTGGATGATGGTGAAGTCCTTTCAGGCCATCATCTTAGCCAAGTATGTGGTGCCCTCTGAAATAGTGTAGAAATACATATCTTCAGTTTTGCAAACATTTTCTTCTCAAGTGTAACCTTTCTGTTTACTAAGCCCAAACTGGAACTGCTAATTATTCTGTACCCAGACACTGAAGTGAGATATGGGATGGTGGATCTCTTTATTTTGTGGCCCAAACATCTTCTGGTTTAATATGTCAGTAATGCTGCATTCTCCAAATACTTGAAACTGAGCTGGAAATTGTTCTTGTATGTAATTGCTAGATTATAATTTCTGATCCTTCTTTAAAAATTCATTCCATGTTTTTTTTTAATGTTGGAAATCAAACACTAGAATAGGCTCAACTGGAACAAGGAAGTGGTCACAGCACCATCCTGACAGAGTTCAACAAGCATTCAATCAATGCTCTCAGGCAAAGGGTGTGATTCTTGGGGTGTCCTGTGTAGGGCCAGGAGTTGTACTTCAGTGATCCTTAGATGTCCTTTCCAGCTCAGGATACTCTGACTCTACAATAAAAATGAATGGTGGGATTTGCTTGCTGCAGGTCAGGAGAAGGTCCATTAATAGAGTGCTCCAGCCTGGGCTTGATTTGTCTCCAGTCTATGGGACATGAGGGCTGCAGAAGTGCATCTTCAATTCCCTTAACATCAGTCATCTGTGAAATTTTTTCAAATGTTACTGCTGAATCTCCTGGAATAAGAGTTAAAAAGTGCATCCAAGCCTAATTTTGGAATGCACTAACAGATTTTAAGTGTGCTTGTACCTGATAAAATTGGTATTTCAGCTAAAGTTCAGGGTTTTTTTTCCCTCAAAGCGATTAGTAGTTGGAAGTAACAAGTAAAGCCAATAGGATGAGATTTTTCATAAGTGTGTCTTGGAGCTCAGCCGTCTCTTGGCAATTGCTGTTTTAGCAGTATTGGATGGGGTCTGTATTTTCATAGGACAATAGAGAACTTTTTGCCTGGGACGTTCTGGGTGTGTGGGCAGCTACACCAGCCTGGCACAAACCTCTGGAAGGGCACATGGTGCTTTTGTCCTCCCCCAGCCTGGCTGTCCTTCCTACCTCCTGTGCTTACAGATGTGTGCAGCTGCAGGAGGTGGCTGAGTTGGGGGATAAATCCTGCTGGAAGCCAACACTCCGAGAGAAGGGGGAAGAGAGCTCTGCCCCTCCCCTGCCAGCAGCATGTACGTGCTTTATAATGGATTTGACATTAATAGGATGTTTCTGAGGTCGACTGACACTTTATAAACCCACCAGTATGTCTGGGTTTTTTTATAAATAGGATTTCTTAAAACTATGCTTGTGCCCCATGTTTTTGCTCTAAGTTGTTTCAATTTCATGTAATGCACTACTAATGTTTTCTTTCCCATGCTTTTCCTAAGCCCATCATTGTGCATTTGTAGTAATGATGCCGTCATACTGTTGAGACTGGATAAAAATAATTTAAGACCTGCCATAGGCTCTTTGTAGACACTGTCAGTGGCATCATATAACCCTATGGATTTTCATAGTGTGTCTCCAAATGTATAGGGAAAACGAAATGCTGTTAGGTAATTTAAATGGCCACAGTGTATCTGAGATGTTCTTCTCTACGTTTTCTTAGTTGTAAAACAGTTTGAAGCTTTGTCTGTGTGTTCTCTTGCAAGGGAAAAATTTTAAGTAAAGCTTGTTGGATTTTGCTTCAGGCATGCAGGAAAGCTCTTTTTAGATAAGAATGATGTGGACAGTATTTCAGAATGACTATTTGACTTCAGGTTTGTTATTATTTAATGTAAGAGAAACTTTTTTTTTGCTGGAGGCATACCTTTATCTATGTATTTGAAGGAATGTCATGTGGAGTCCATAACTTCTACCTAATGGCATTGCTATCTACCTCTCCTGTTACTGTAGCTCACTGAGTTGTGCAACTTTTCAGTTGTTGGATATGAATGGACAAATACTTCTATTAAAAACTCAAGGAAAATGTTTAAATTTTTTTCCTTCAATATTTATAGCCGCTATTGTTTTGCATGTTCAGTTGGTAGAATATAAACTTGTGTTGGCATGCTTGTTTGGATGAACCACTCAGAAAGGCTCTTCTCAAAGCCTTTATTTAAAAGAGTGTTTATGTTCTGCAGTAAAGAATATAGGGAAGCAGATGAAGAATTGATATATTCCTGTGGATTCTTGACTGTGGTGGATTATGACTCAAATGGACTAAACCAGAAGATGCTAATAGGATTGTGAAATTACCGAAAAAGAAATGTTCATTTGCAGTATATATGGGTTTTACGCTTCTCTTGATAATTCTCCTTTTACATTTGAAATCTTCAGCCTGGCATAAGATTAGAGTGTTCTCTTTAATGGAAACCTCTGACACACGGAGTGTACTGGATAAAGAACTAGATGTGGAGAGTGGGTGCTTCTGGCTGGGTGAGTTGGGTTTTTCTGTGGCTGAGCTGAGCTGAGCTGCTGAAAACAACATGACTGCCTTCTGGAGGAGTGCAGCTGCTGATGGAGGTGTTTGGACCTCCTCCTCTGTGGTGCTGTGGCTTGGAAAAAAACACAGACTCCCTTATTGTTGTGTTCTTCACACATCCTTTTTAGTTTTATGTTCTCTATCATCTGTAACTTCTGCAACTTCTGTAATTTTTGGTCAATTACACTGGCCTGGTGCTGGAGGTCTGCAGTTTATAACACTGGAGAATCTTTCCTTAAAGAGTATCTTTTTATAAAGTAAAAATAAACTCTGTTTTCTACATCTAAATCAACAAAACTTACCTTGTCATTATATTAAGTCACTCTTCTGCTCTTGTACTTCTAGGTTATGTTTTTCCCCAGCACGAATGAACAATTTCTGAAGTGTGTAATCTCAGGCTGTGTGGAAGTGTTTCATGTACTTCATTAAGAATGGATAGCCTTACTGTTCTGTTTCTTCATAATCTAATTTCTCATATAAATAATTTTCTTAGTTTGCTTACTAGAATTGCAGTTTCATTAGAAACAAGGGTTTCTAGTATTCCTCTCATGATAAAATCATGAGTTGTTCAGCAGTGAATGCTTCTCTCTCGCCAAGGGTTTTAGTTACAAAGTGTTTTGGCTGCAGCATTTGTAGATAAACAAACGTTGTATTTTAGCCCCTTGCCAGTCCAAAAATACAGCAAAAGACCCCTGGCTTCTTGTATCTCCATCTCCTAACCTGGGTTCAGTGTTGTGTCTTGTAATTATTCATTTGGCTTCAGACCATGGTGCTTTTAAAGGTTATGGATCTAGTGTGGAGGTCAGGGTCAGTGTAGTCCATTGACACCGAGTAATTTTTCTGGCCCTGAGTTGAACAGTTGAAGCTGGGAATGAGCTTTCATGGATCCATAATAGTTAGCTGTAATAACAGTCTCTGGATTCACAAGGTACTTACTTATATTTCTCTTTTGGTTTGGGTTTATTAAAAGTATTATGTTCAGTTTATTCTGCAATTCTCTTCCCTTTCTTCCCATGGATAAATGAGCACTGAGTTCTCAGAATGTAACATCTCCTTTTATTAATGAAATGGCCGCAACTTGGAAATGGACAAGAATCAAGGCAGATTCCAAAACTGTTCAGATAAAAATCTGGCATTGAAGAGACTGCTGCTGTTCATGGCTGGGCATATGTAGCTCAAGAGAAATTATATTAGCACTGAGGGTTTTTTATATGTTCAATTTTACTAATATTCTGTAGCTGGTTCTGCTGCAATTCAAATATTTTCACATTTGAAACTGAGTATAAAATCTAATTTGTTTTTCCTTCACCCTTTCTCCTTGGAGATCTATCAAATTATCCTTTGCTTTAGATTCAAGCTCTTCATGGAAATTAATTGTTCTGACCCCCTGTGAGGTAAATATTATTTTTATTAATAGGAAAATTGCAAGACAGACAAGTAAAATTGCTTGTTTGAATTATGCAGTGCTCTAGACATGTGGTCAAATTGCTAGACTGCCTGTTTTCAATAAATTCTTTACAAAACTTCTAAAATGTAAGCTGTAATAATATTGATACTGTCTAAGCAGACAGAAAAATACTTTTTTTTTGTTTCCTGAAGTGTTGTGTGACCAAGAGGACAACTATGAAATATTCTGTATCTTGAAGTGTGGATAAATGAGCTGTTTACTGAGAAGAGTACAAAACAGTTTGCAATTTTCCTGGGGAGACAGACAAAGAATCCTTTTAAGTTTTATCGTAATCTGGCAAAAAGCATGAAGGTCCTTGAATGGGCAGAGAAACCTCCACTCGAAATGACCAAGTCTGCCAAGTGAATCAAATGGGGATGGAGATGTAAGGTGCTTGTGTTTTATAACAGATTATCAGTTTCTGTGAAATGCAGGAGAGAATATCTTTAATCTCTTACTTTTGGCTTTTTCAGTAGGATGGAAATAATGAGTTCTGCTTTATCTCAAAGGCCCTGTAGATGATTTTTTTCCCTTGAATGGAGGCTTGTAACATAGCAGAACAGAAGTTTGGTTACATGTGCAAAAAGCTTTCTAGCTAAAGAATTGTCTTGTTATTATAGTTGAATTTTCAGTTAGGGATAGAAGATATGATTTATGGAGTGTGAAACTTACAGATTACTAGAATTTTCAGTTTGACACAGTTTCAAAGCTTTTGAAGACAATAAATTCTCCTTAACAGTGGAATTTTTCATATTGTCTTGGATATTTTTGAGCTATATTATGTAGTTAATACCTCTTTTAGTGAATGTTACAGGCAGTAAGCATCTATACAACTTTTTACTGGGAAGCTTCCTTCTGTAGCCAGGTGTATGTTTCTGGTGTGCTGTGGAGGGGACTGGAGGCTTATAGAAGTGATGCTCACAGCATTAGATGCACCTAGCCAGAATCTGCATTTAGATATTCCTGGCTTAAATGCCTTTTGTAGTAAAGGGTCAAGTAATGGAGCTTCTGCAATATTCTAGTATGTTGTGAAAGATGGAGCAAATGTGATTTCATGTGTTGTTTGGCAATACACGTTCAGTAATGGCATTTCCTGGCTTTTACTTTGTTCACTGTTAGGCAGTTCTTTGCCTTCTTGTTTTGGATACCTAATTTGTGTAGCTAATGTTGTTGCTTAAATTTTGTGTAATACTGAAGTGTAGCTGAAAAGTATTCATATAAAGAGAAGTCATTATTAGCCTTTGCCATGGGTGCTGGAAGTTGGAAGACCGGTATTTTTGATGAACATGTGGCTGCTGGATGACCTGGGCAACTCACTGTCCTTCTCTTGCCTTGATTTCCCGCTTTTCGCGTTATATTTAATGATATGTACCTTATCTGCTAGGCACTTTGAACACTTACCAGCCTGTTAAAGCATCCTAACAGCAGCATATTCTCTATGGTGCTTCCTCTGTTTTTATTGACAAACAGCTTTAAAATTCCAAAGTCAGTTGAGACACCAGCTCAGTCTTTCTTTTAACAGCAGACCGATGGATTAAATTACATGGGGGAGGGGATGGGAAAGCAGAATGGAAAAGCAATGAGTTTTCAAATTGTGAATGTGCAAATTCTGTGCTGAATTTGCCCTTTCTAAATGTTTCTCCAGTATTTTCTGCTGTAGACAGATTAGTAGTTGTTTCTTTGGCAGCAGTAACTCATTCTACAGTGTAAAATCCTATCCTTCTTTCATAGTTTAGCTGTGACAGCTAGACTGAAAAGTAATAGCATGACTTCTATGAAGAGAAAACCTAACTTTTTAGGAGGTAATATTAGTATGAAGGGTGGATCATTACCTTATGTTGGAGGGGAAAAGTGGATTCTTTGTATTTGTTGATGGTTTTCTCTATTTCAAACGGACATATTTACATTCCTTGCATTACAGTTATCAGGAATAACTCCAAAATTGACCTTTTCCTGATTGTGCTCTTGTAAACTCAGTGTTTCGCTTTAGTTAGTCCAAGTCTGGACAAAAGCCTTAGTTCATTGACAAGGAGCTCCTTCAATTCGGCAGCATCCTCTTTGTGTAGGTGTTTTACTTGTAGAATGTGCAGATAGTAAAGGTAAACATAAAGCCATTCGTATGCTATTACAGTCACGCTGTAGAAAAACTAGAGGCTAGAAAAACTGGCCTCAGCAAGGAAGTCTGTAAGCCATGGTGGTTATGGATAATCAGGAAAAGTCATGACTTACTACAGGAGAATGATGGGAACATCAGTAAAAGCCTTTTCCTGTTAAATTAATTTAAATGAAATTTTTTTTCACTACCACTTTTGAGAAAAATGTTAAGAATTCCAGTAATTGACTCCTGTTGACATGGCAGCCGAGCAGTTAATGAATTAAATGCAGTAGTACTAATTTTGATTGATACTGTGTAATTATGATGTCAAAGGTATTTAACTTTCTATCAGGCTGTAAATCTGCATCAGACTTCTAGTCTATCCTTGAGAGAAAAAATACATAATATGGAAAACCCCAGACAGTCCTCCAATCTGAGCTATTTTACAAAATAGTATGAGAAAGTTAAAAGGTTTCACTAGTTCAGCCTACTTCCTTGTCAGTAGCATATCTCTGAGAAACTCCTGAACGTCTTGGTGTCTGAAAAGCAAAAAGGAAGCGTTCTCTCTGAATTTTCATGTCAGCAGCATCAGTATCCTCTGACAGCCCTCTGCGTTCTTCTAGCTTTTTTTTCTTTCCTAATAGCTTTAGTCTGACTGGAGGTCTTAAAGCCTGAAGGTAAAAGACAGCCATCCAAACTACCTTGAGCTGCTCTGTTCTCACTAAGAAGAAATAAAACTTCGTCTTTTACCTTGAAGTGACATTTATGGAGAATACAAGAGATCAGATTATTCTGGCCGTGACTCCTGAAGCAAATGTTCTTTAGCTTGACAAGCCAAGCATGAAGGGATACACTTCCTTAGGATGTAAATTCTGTGTATGAATTCTATTCTATTTGTTGTGCAACATTTTCATGTATTTTTGGTTTATTAGAATTACATGTTGATTAGTATTGAGAGAGGTTTTATTGTCAGAAATAGTACTTTGCTGTTCACAAAGGTGAAAGTCAAGATGGCTGGGATTTCAAAGGTTAGTAGTAATCTATACACCTAATTTTATAAACAAATTCTACCTTTTCTAGAGTAAGGGATTTCAATTCTTAGAACTTTTTATAGACCATTATTTTTTGTAGTTTTTTCTACATGACTCTATTTCTCTTCTTGTTCCTATGTTTTTTATGATTTCGCATTCATTGTTTCAGATCCTCCTTTTTCAGAAGGTTGTGCTGGTGAGTTTTGTAGCTCCCATTGATACTTCATCCCTGTCTGTCTTTCTGACCCAGAAGAATTTGTGCTCCAGTGAGCTTCAGGAGCATTTTACAAGTAATTTTAAGAACTTAGTTGTGACTCTTCTAAGTGTGCTGCTTTTGCTTGCCATGTAGTTTAGGGCAGGTCAGGCTTGGTGCTTTTCAAAATCCTGTCTTGCCTATGTTTCTGATGTGTATGAGTAATAGGCATTAGTCCTTAAGAATCATATAGTTGGAAAGTTGTAGAAAAATTAAGTTTGCATTGTAGTAACATTACTTACCAGTTTCTGTCCTTCAGCATCTTCAGCAACAGCATGTTTCGTTGGAGATGAAGCTTAGGACCCTGTGAAAGCTTTGGTTGCAGATGGCTTCTCAGGAGTGCTGCTCTGTGGGCTGTTCTCTGTTGTGGCAGTGTTCTGTGGGTGCAGGAATTCAGTCATCTGCTAGGCACAGGGCTTTGAAGTTACCAGCCCAAACACTCAGGGGAATTAGGTGCTGAAGTCCTGTCTCCTTGTGACTGGTTGCAAAATAGGTTATAGGCTGGTGTCCAATGCCATGGGAGAAGCAGCATCTTTTGCCTACAATGAATCATCTCATGTTTATTGAAGTTCACTGGTGAAACTTGTCCTGGCTGTCTTCACTCCAGTGGTAGGAATTGCTGTAATAATCAGCCAAAGCACGTATGTCAAAAGCCTTTTGTTTTTATTCTGAAGGGAAAGACAGAGCTATTCAAAATATTTTCATAGGTTTATGATGGCATGAGAACACTTCATGTAGGCTTCTTTATTTAGGAATTACAGTGCTCCTAGGTGATGCCTTCCTAAGGTAAACCAGGATGGTTATTTTTCACTGATGCTTGTTCCTCCTTTCTTTTGAGAATGTGGGTTCATTAATAGAACATCCTGAAAGGCTTGCTTAATTCTCTCAGGAGATGAAGGGACTGCATGCTATGTACAGTTGGGAGGAAAACATTTTTTTATAAGTCTTTGAGAGAAAGAGATATCTGAACTTCTTGTGGTTATTTTTTCAGCAGTTTCGAATACTGTTGGATTCCACTGAGGTTAAATGCTAGTTATTCTTACTGTTTTCATACAGCATTCTCTCTCCTTATTTTTCTTTGAACAAGCTCTGTCTACAATTTCAGTACTTCCTAATGTTATTAATTACATAAGGCTTTTGAAGCTTTGAACTGCTGTTCTGCAGGTGACTTGCTGTTTTGTGAGAACAGCTTTTGCAGGCTGTGGCAGAGAGGTGGGGAAAGTGAAGTGTTCCTTGGATAGGTGGCAGATTCTGAGATCAGAGGGACGAATCTGCAAGGACTCCTCATCTTGCTTGTTGTACTGCGTATTGATAGCTGGAACATAGCAAACAACCCTGGAATTGTCTTCAATTAACGTGTTTTGGTTCGTTCAAGGGTGATGTCAGAAAATAGCCTTTTTCAGTAGAACCAAGTTCTTTCTTCCCTCCCTCCTTACATACGCCTACACTGATGTTTTTTCAGCTCTACAAGTGTGTGTTTTCTCACTCTCTCTGCTGTGTAGGCGGCCTTCCCAATCACAATTGAGCTTCACAGGCAATCTTTTACAAAAAAAAAAGTCATCTTTACACATCAGGTCTATAATTTAACACCAAAGGAAATGGAGAGTTCTGGGTCAGAATCATGATGCATCTTAGAAAAGCTTGAATTGGCAAAGAATTTCAGCCCCCTCCCAAAAAAAGAAAATCGTTTTCTTGACAACAAGGCCACTACCTGTGGAAATTATTTTTTTACAGTCTGCCCAAATGATTTGCTAAAATGTCAGTAGCAGTCACAAACAAATAGACTTTAAATCTTATACTTCCTTCATTAGGCTATAAGTTATAATTGAGCTTTTCTATCCTAGAATTAGACTATGATTCTAATGAAAAAGACAAACTCAGTTTGTCGACAATATGAAAGTTAAAATGCAATTGTTCTGGGGGTTTTGCCTTACTTTAAACATTATTTTAGTTCTCTCTGCCTTTTAGAAACCTCTTTTGCTGCTCTGCATGATTTTTGTGTACTGCAGCTCTTTTGCTGATGCTTCTCATTTTTCCCAGGTCTTAATTTCACACAATATTTTGTAAATAAGCCTAAACTTAAATTGCAGTGAAAAAACCCCTCAGCTGTATTTTTAATTGCTCAGAAGAAGATAGTAATAAATATTTTCTTGAACTCTGTTGATAATAGTTTGGCATTTCTTAAAGAATTTTTGTTGATGCTAGTGTTCTTGCCACCAGGTAGCTATTCCAAGTTTATTCAACTCTGTAAAGAAATACTTTTGGCAGAGTAGCGATGGGTGTCTTAAAATTTGCTTATCAACCTATCAAATTTCAGCAACAGTTATTACACATAGCCTTTGTACCATGGTTTTATGTGCAGTTTGTGCTGTCATTGCAGCTGAAAGGAATCATCCAGGTCTGTTTATCCTGTCTGGTACCTTTTCTGCTTCATGTCAGTACAGGTGCTCATGTAGCTGTGCAGTGAACTGCATTGGGGAAAACCAGGCTGGAGAATAATCTAGGTCTTCTTCTTTAGTCTCCTTACTTAGAGCTGGATTTTATTCTCTCTCTGATATATGATTCACTGTACGTCTCCTCTAACACGTGAGCTTGGTGGGAGTAGAGTAGGACAAAAATTCATTGGCAGTATGTGCTCTGCCTCCAGCTTGTGCCTCTGCGGAGTTCTCAGGACTGCAGTATAAATCTCCATGGTTACATCTGTTTGCCCGGTCTAATTTTAGAGGACTCCTATCATCTAGAGATGCAAGCCTTTGGTAGCAATATACAGAGGTCAGATGGTAATTCTGAAACAATACAGATTATATTACAGGACCTGGTAAATAGGAAGGACCAGCTTTGAAACATTTTTTTTTCCCTGCTACACTTGAAGACTTCTTAGGGTACTGCAGCTGGTGACTTAGATAAAAACTGCTCTCCCTTGTGTTTGACATGTGTTACAGATTTTGTTGAGCAGTGAGGAAAAAAAAGTGGGCCACAGCACTGCTAAATGTCCCCTTTCTTTCAGGCATTGCCAAATGTGTGTTTAATCTCTAAATGCCTGGCAGAATGTGTTCTGGAAGAAAATAACTTGATTCAGAGAAGGGGTGATAAAAGAAGGGTTGGGATTGTTGTAGTGAGAAAATTATCATACAGGCTTTCTCAGATGTGTGAGTTATGTGCAAAAAATCAGTAGATTCCCAGTTTTATAAGACTTCATTGTAGCTTCTGTCTTCTTAGAAGCACAATTTTCAGAATATCCTTTAAATTTTGAGAAGTATTTCATTTGATTGTTTCTTTTTCAAATTTTGTTCATGCCTGTGATCTTTTTTGCTTCTAGGTTTCACTGTGCTATGATTCATCAGAAGCTGATTGTGACATCCACTAGGAGTTTTTGCTGAAACTGCATGTGTCTGCTTTCTCAGGAATTTGGGTAGGTAAGTGTGCATGTTCTGCTTTCTGTACCTTCTGACCTTCTGGAGCACTGCTATCTGTCACAAACTGAGTGTTGTGTTTGACTGCTGATAGTGTGTAATGTTCTGTGCAGAGTGTACAGGGTGGTCTCCAGCAGGATGGTTTACCCCACTAGGCTGGCTGCCACAGAGTGCCAGACTGTATCCCAGTCTGTTGCTGAATGCTTCCTCGATACGTGGGTATTTTTCCATGAGGGAGATGCAAGGGAACTAGGTGGCTATTCCCTCCCCCCCATTCTACTAGGTACGTGTAGAAGTGTTCACAAAAGCAGGTTGGACTCTGTTCAGGCTGTGACAGAATGCCTGCTTTTGTCACATTTTTCTGAAACACAGCAGTTCTTGTAGGTGGTTTCTTTTAATCTACTTGTGAAACTAAACTCGCATTGTAAAGAAGAAAGGGATGATTCTTCTGGATGTGCTTGATCCTTGAAAAAGACTGGCATTTAGTAGGTGATCTGTCCTTTCACAGAATAATGTAATATATTAAAATGTAAAATGGATGTGGCAAGTGTGAGATGCTGCAGTTTTGCCCATGCAGCCTTGCCCTCTGTCTTGTACCAGATTGAAGTTCTTTGCAGGTATGTAGTGTCCTGGTTCAAGATGGTATTATGAAAAAAGTTGGAAAATTGCAGTGTGTGGGTTTGGGCTGTGGGAAGAGGAGAGATGGGGAGCAGTGGTGTTGGTTTTGCAAAGTTGGGCAGGGTTGGATTTGTTTTCGAATGGATCAGCTTCCTGAATTAGCTCAACAGGCAGTGCAAGCAGTAGTGCTGCCTGGAGGGAGGTGACCAGAACTTGATATGGACTGCAGGGAGAACAAAACTGGAGATCTCAATTAAGATCAGTTGAAGCAGATTGGTAACCAGGCAGTAAAAACATAACCCCCTCCACTGAACTTGTTTTAATCATGTGTTTATTAACACATATTGAAACCTATAGGTATAGGATATGCAAAGGAGGTCCAGTCTGGAAGTAACAGTGTGAAAAATATTGCTGCCAAAGGAAAAACCCTCCCTTGTAAATTGTTTCATCAGTCTATTGGATGTCAAAAGAAACAAATAGGTTTCTTATGTGAGAGAATCTGTCCTGTAGTTGTTGCAGTTGCCTTGAAGGATGTTGTATCAAAAGCATCAGTTTAATACTCTTCTTCTGAAACGCTGTCAGCCAAGCTGCATTGTATTGGCAGAGATTTAGGTTCTGAGGTTTGACTTCTGGTAGTGACAAAAACTTTCCTTCAGAGAATGTATATACTGGAAACAAATATATTTGTCCACAGATCTAGCAGACAGTCTAGCCCTTGGAAAAGGCTATTTTAATTATTTTGTCTTTTCACTTGAGTCATTTAACTTTTTCATTTGGCATCATCTTTAGTGTTGATTTTTACACACAATCATTAGTGGGGTTTTCTTTGATATATAGCTCTCAAAGTTACTGACAGAGGAGAAAATAATGTCCATCGCTTTCCCACCATACAAAAGTTAGTTTTGTTTTTTTTAATGAAGTTTGTGGTCCTAAGAGGCTACTTAGAATCAAGATATTATTAAACACTGTAGTGGAGCATAGTGAAAAAGGGCTGTCTTGAGTGATTAAGTAAGAGCAGTCCTAGCTAGTAGTGTAACTTATTGGTGGAAAGCAAATGAGTGTTTTTCCCCTTACTATGTCTCATATTTTGTCACATACTTTCCATAAAGAATGGAAACTTCATAACTTCATTTTGCCAGTGATGATTTCACCATGTTACACCACTGAAACACTGAAGGTAACAAATTCCTTTTTATTATATACATGCAATTTTTGTTCCAACTGAAATTATTTTCTCAGTGGAATTAAAAAAAATTTTCAATTCCAGCCTGTAGCAAATCTATAATACAAAGTTATGCTTAAAGCCTAATTTATTTCACCAGTAACAGTTCTGGTTGCTGGTTGTTTATGAATGCGTAGGCTTATGGTCCTGTAGATCCAGTCTTGTCTACTGAAATTTTTGAGCAGGTTTTACAGTTAGGAGTTCAACACAACCATATGAACAAGCAGCTTTTTTTAGGAATAGTATCACACTCCGAAAAAGCTGATATTTGTTTGTTTGAAATACAGAATCTTAATTGGATTTGTAAGGATATTTAGATGCTAAACATTTGACAGTATAAACTTAGTTTTGTTAGTTCCCCACATTCTTCTGTAGATACTGGCAGAATAAAACTTGTAAAATTCTGCATGCAGCTTAACCTCAGACTGCTTATTTCTGCTTGATCTGAACTTTAAATGAAGAGGAGGACTTGGGGAGGGAAGAGATGGTCACTGTGTGCAAGTGGCTGATGTTGACCTTAAGTTACATATTGTTGGTTTTATCTGTACTTTTCCTGTCGACAGGTTGAAGTCCTGTGGCTTCATTTGTTCACTAGTAATAAAGCCTTTTTGGGTGGGTGTGGGATTGAAGTGGAAAAGGTTTTGCCTCAGTGATTGTTGCTTTTTCACAGGGATGTGTTTTAAGAGTAGTTCCCTGCAAAGGAAGGCTGGAGCTGTTTGGTTTCTGTTTCTGAATGATCAAGATGAGAGATGTAGAGAGTTGTGTTCCTTCCTTACATTTTGCAGGTTTTAATTTTTTTTCCCAGAGACTTCCCCAAGGTTTAGTTGGTGATTATACAGAGGAATTCTGTTACTAGGACTGTGTAGCTTTGTAGTTCAAGTTGCTTCCCTGAGGAGTCTGAAGAAAGTTAGGAAAAACCCATGCAATTAGTGCTTACAGTCTTGGCCTCTTTATAAAGAAAGGAGGAGTGCATGTATATATTTCGAATGCATGTACCTGTGCACACATGCACCTGTGAGTCAAAGGAAATGGGTATATTGGGTGCATGTACGTTCCCAAGTTAGTGATTGCCTTGTGTAATGTTTTTGTATTGTGGTATTCCAATGATAACTGCAGTAATTATCTTTAAATGGAAAAGAAATAGAAAGTGCTTAGTCTATTTTTATATTCTTTTATGTTTAAAAATAGTGTGGTGAATTAGTAGAAGTTGGTATGTGATAGTTGACAGATTAGTTAATGTACTTGAGAACTGGAGAATTGCAATAAGTTCCTTCAGCAAAACTGGATAATATTCTTAATAGCTAAAGATGTCCATTATAATAGGAAATAGGTGTTCATAATAAAAGTCTCACCTTCATTTCATTGTTTGTGAGACTGATATTCAGAAGGTAAGTGTATATGAGTGAATGAAGAGAGGAAAGCCTGGATCCCATTAATTTTTGTCTATCTCTAAGCTGGTGAGGGTTTTATGAGGCTTTGGCACCTTTTTTCTTAGTCCAAAATGACTGATTATTTAATGGTATGGATTGTATTGATCCATATTTTCTGTTACAGGTATCTGTTGAATAGGCAGGCCAAGCATGAGGCATGCTATGTCTGCAAACTTCCTGATTTCGGAATGGTTAGGCACACCCAAGTCAACATTAATCTACCTAGCCTGGATTAAAAATGATTGCAAGGATTTAACAGCATGGATTTTAGTACAGCCTGTGTGAGGCTGACTAGAAGTCTGGGTGCTTAATCACTGTAATCCTGTGCCCTGGAAATTGAGGGTTTTGTAAAACTGAGTTCTGTAGCTCATGTAAATGTGGAGAGTTGTGGGCAGATTAAATACATATATTATGCTGTGTATGAATTTTTCCTAGCTCTACCTTTAAAGTGATAGTAGTGTAACTTCGAACTAGTAACTATGTACCTGGTACTTGTTATACAAACGTATACTGAAGAATGAAGAAGATGTTTTCTGTTTATTATGCAGAAAAGCAGTTGATTTTGCTATTTTAACATTTTATGAGACTGGCTGGTGAGGAATAAGCAATCCTCATGTTTTGATTTTTGTGCATTGTTCAACTTGCACATTGCTAAAGTGCATTGTGCTGTGCTTCTTAAACTTGAATAGCAATACAATTTTGCAGTTCAATATTTTCATTGTTTCAGGTGAATAATAAGAATCAACAATTAAATAAATCTTGAGACATTGAACTGAAGCGGAATCTGTGAAGCATAAAAAATGCCCCAGTAATTTCATGTAAATAAAATGCCAAAAACCCAAACTAAAACAAACCAACAAAAAACAAACAGTCCCTCTCTCTAAACATTCCCGCCCCCCCCAAAAAAACCCAAACACCCACAACCAAAGAAGCAACAAACAAAGACCAGCAAACCCTTGATGGAGGAGACAATAGAGCAGCAAAATTTGGACTACTAATGTTATTTCCCTGCTTTGTTTTTCACTTGTAGAGAGCAAAATACTTTATTCCTTTGTAAAATGTTTTGAAAACACACTCATGGAACTGCTACTACTACAGCTGCACTGACCATGAGATTTCCTAAATTCATGCTTCAGAACAGATACATCAACTTGAAATACAGCATTTCTGTAGAAAGCCTCAAAGAGAATGTTTCTGGAAATTCAGGGATGAACAATTCTTTCAAGATTCCATCTACCTAAAAACAAAAGGTGTCCATTCACTGGTAGTCCTTTTATAAATCTCCTTGATCAAATTCCTTCCTTCTCTTGGTCTTCCCCTTCTTAGATGCATTTTAATTTTTTCGTCCAATTTTTCAGTACCCTTCTTGAACTGTAAAACCAAGTTTCTCTGTGCCAGACAAAGTATAAAATAACTGCTTTGCTCTCTTAATTGGCATTCTCACTTGTTTAAATATTAGTGGCTTAAGATTAGCCACAGCTACGTGTTTTGAGTTTTCTTTTGTGTACACAGATTCAAGGAAACTATCTAGTAAATTGGAGTGATGCTCCGAGCTGTCACCTGTGAAGATCAGAATTCACACTTTCCAGTTGAGATCAGAGAAGATCAGCTTGCTTTTCAGCCTAATTGTATTCACTACTTATGCATAATGCAAACCCACAACTTAACTCTGCTCCATTTGATGAAAGATAAAGATCAGTGCCTACTAGACAGTGTGATGCTAGCTTTACAGATCCCATCAGCATCAGGCATTAGTCATAGTTTTTAATGTATAAAACATAGCATGCATGTCTGTACACATCATAATGAGAATGTATAGTTTTAGTGTAGAATACTAGGTTGGAAGGGACCTCAAGGATTATCTGGGCCAATCTTTCTTGGCAAAAGCACAGTTCTAGACACAATGACCCAGCACTCTGTCCTTCCAAATCTTAAAAGTGTCTAATGCTGGGAAATATGCTATTTTTCTAGGGAGATTATTCCAATGGCTGATTGTTCTCAGTGTGCAAAATTTCCCTCATGTCCAATTGGAAACTCACCAGGAACAACTTGTACCCATTACCCTTTGTCTTTTCCATGTGACTCCTTGTAAGAAGGGAATCTGTCATCTTTGTAGCATTAATAGTAATGCAATTAATAAGCAGTGCTTCCTAATAATCTCACTGTGTGTAGATTTTATAGCATGTTCATCTCTTTAGTCTTATACCCTGTATATGTAGATGAATCTGTCATCAGTCACTAGTTCATTCTGTCAATTCCTTATGTAAAGACTTGGTACTAATATGGAGCTCTTCAGTACCTCAAAGCTATGATATTTATTACATTGACCTTTAATACCACTAATACATCATTTCCCTGAGTCTTTCTCAAGAATTTTTTTTAAACAAAGGAAGCTTTCAATTTTCTAATTTATCAGAGCAGTTGAAAAATCAGCCTTGGTTCTATGCATGGCATATTTACTGAAGCTTTATGTGTTTAAACTGGAGTCTCCGTGATGCCTGCTCATCATCTCCAATAGAAAATGAAAGGGGAAGAAGCAAGGTTTGTCATTAAATCTCATTAAGCTAGATTTTGGCATCTCTATACGTGTATCAGAAAATATACATATATTGCACACTTGGAACTGTTTGGATGCTTCTGGTTGTATAGCTGTGACACAAGAAATAATGGAGAACACAGCATATTTGTTCTTTTCTTTTTCCTTGTTTTTCTATTTTTTTTATTTAACTAATTGGTTCATTATTGGTATAGCACTGATCTTAAAGATTTTGATTTCTTTGTGTGATAGTGATACCTTAGGGAAGCAGCCACAGTTGTTCTTGCTTCCTCTTGTTGCTGTGTTCTTGGTAATGTGTTTGTAAAGCCTGTAGACCAGAGGTGCAGTTAAGTGTGTGTGTATGTGTGGTAGTATAGGATTATAAGGAAGCACTGAACAATCATTGTTTAAAATAATCTTTTTCTTTGTTCTATTTCTTGTTCTATTTTCTTACTCTGCCCTTTTTTCCTTTTTTTTCTCTATTGTGTTTTGGCACTTATTTTCTTCAGCATCTCTTTCTCTTTTTATTCCTTTTTTTCTCCCTTTTCATTCTTGTATTAGAGCTCTTTGCAGAGGTTTGCTGAGGAGAAAGGTTGAAGTTGAGAACCAGAGCACCCTTCCCTCCTCTGAGAAGGGAAAACTGCTGCTATAGCCTCTCTTCTCTGAAATAAATTGCTGTTGGGAGGAGGTTGTGTGGAAGAAAGAGGAACTGCAGAAGCCTGAGCACTTTCCTGGCTGGGATTAATTTAGAATCAGAAGTTTATAGCATTTTTTTAAACATTTACATGTTTAGCTGTGAGGGAGTATAAGGGGACAGACGTGTACCTTGGAGATCTTTGTTCCATGTATCTGTTCCTGACTATAAAAGGGAAGCAGAAGTACATTTGGTTAGACTGAAAACTTCAGAGAGAGAAGAGCAGGTAAATGCAGTGGCTATTTAATATTTTTTGCTGTGGAATTAAGTTGCGAGTCAAGTGCTCTTTCTTGGATTATTCTGCAAAGCAGTTGTCATTTTTTTATTAGTAAAGGTTAATCTGGGGTTTTTAGCTTTGCTTTTTATTAAAATGGCTTGGATATAGAAGGTAATGTTGAGGCTCCCATCTGTCTTCAGAAACACTACAAAGGTATTCCCAAGAGCTGGTTAAATATTTGTACAAGTTGAATATGTTTTCTCATACATTGAAATTTAACTGTTGTCCTTCATCCAGAAGTCCAGTGTTACAGATAGCTTACTGTATTTGGTCAAATCAAAGTTCCCTCTCCACAGGACTGTTGCTTCTGGCAGAGCACAGCAGCAGATGTAAATGGAGGAAGATAAGATGGATTTGTAGCTGTAGACTTAATGTCTTCTATCTCAGGACTTTCTGAATCATGAAATCCAGTAGCTTTTGCTCTTTGCTGCCTTCCTCTTACACTTCTAATTCTGCAAGAGTTTTTTTTTAATTGGGAGGAGCAGAATTACATTTGGTACTGATGGCAGAAATCTTATGTGGTGATATGATAGAGAACCAGTGCTCTTTTCAAATAATTCCTAATGCTGTCAGTGTGAGGGTATTGCTATTGTGTTGTTGCTGTTGTTGTTTTTTGGTTTTTTTTTGTTTTTGTAAGTGTTGGAGTATAATTTGATACAAATATCTTCATAGTCTTCAATAGAAAGAATTCTACAACGAATTGAAAAATGCCAGGTAATAATTTAATGGGTTTGCTTTTCATATTTGAATATCTGTTTGGTGCAGTCTCCTAACGGTAGGTGCTTCAGAGCTGTAAGTCATTGCAGTATGTAAACTATTCCGAAATTTGGGCTCCTGTTTTCATGGTTAGAGCTTAAACTTTCCTGAGCTTACCCCAGATCAATAATACCTCTACTGATATGTACAGAGGTGTGCCTGCTGCATTTTTGTTACCTATTCAACTGTTACTCCATGTTCACCAACTAAGACGGCTCTTCATTTTTCTAGGATAGTTGTGCAGTTACATACCTTGAGTCCATAGGGTCCCCCAGAGAATAAACTAAATAGCCTTGGTGCTCTGAGGACACTTCTGGAGTTGTTCATTTACAGAGCAAAAGAGGATTGTGGCTGATCTTCTTCTAATGTTTTTATATAATCAGGATTTAACTGTTTTCTAATTTTGCCTATTAAATGCAAACAGAGATTTAGCCTTTCCCTGGAATGAGTAGATTCTGAAGCAAATCAATGTAGAAAATCTTTTGAGACCCTTAGAGCTTTACTGTGCATATTGGAAAATTGCAGGAGTGTGGTAATACATACTTGGAAATGTTGGTATGGAAGGGGTCAACAAACATGACTATTAAATCTGAGGGTGCTGCAGAAGATGCTTGCTCTTTTGTGACCAAAGGACTACAGTTACTGATTTTGTTTTTTCTGACAGATTTTTTTTTTTTGTCCAGAATTCCATTATGGCAGAAATAGAAGTTTTCATGTCCTTTAATAAGCTGTCAAGAGCTGACATGTTTCTCTTCCCTTTTTCAATGAAACCAGTCCTTGAGGCTGAGGTTTGGGTTTGGTGCTCCAGCTGTGAGCCTTATAGAGACTGCTGCATGTTCTGTCGTCTCAACTGAAAATACAGTTTTATTCTGTTAATACCTGTGCAGGGGTTATGTTTCAGTTCCAAATTGACTGGTGAGGTGTTGAAACAGTACATCTTGCTTGGCATTTGGATTTTTGGTGCAGCTCAGGATTGCCCTGATCATGGCTGATACAAATTCAAAGATACCTTCTTTAATATTTTTATGACTGGACAAATCAGCTGAAATAAAAACAGTTTTCACATTTTTCTTGTTTAATCTGTATTTGGTTACTTTTTACAGCTAACTTTGTGGCTTACAGTACTAGTTTAGTGTAGCACAAATGCACCAGGCCTGTCATTTTCATTTAGTGTTTGAAAAATAGTGTTTGTACAGTAACTACTTCTGACAAGGAGTTACAGACCTATATTGAAATGCTTTTAGTAGTAAGTAGTACAAAAAATCAGAAACAGCTATGTCAAAATGTGTTTCTACTTTGTGGTAGAGGAGCATACATGAGTACATAGGGTTTCTTTTGAGTGTCATAGGACCAAAATTTAAAATGTATTAAGGCATAGATGGCTCAGAGACATCACTTTTTATCTTGTGGAAAATAGCGTATTTCATATTATACTGGACAGTGGTTATTTGGAGAAATCTTTTGCATGGTTGGAGCAGCTGAAAAGCTCCTTTATATCTGTAATATTTAATGTATTTTTTAATCATCAACTAGATTTAATAATTATTTTCATAGAGTCCCTTTTATTAGTCTGAGGGGTTTTGCAGGATGTGTTCTAATGCATGATTTGTACTGATAAGAGTATACAGGGTAGTGATAGATCTGGCAAGAACAGGAGTAACCTCAGAATCATTTGCTTTTAATTGAAGCAGTACAATCAATATCAAATGTAACACATTGACCAATATTTTGTGCTTTTCACATAGACCAGATGGAGCTTTCTTCTATTCGGATGGGTACACCCTTTTAAATCCAGTAATGAACTAAGTTTTTTTGTCATAAAGGGTCTAATGTAAAATTATCTTTATTCTAACAGAATACTTTCCAAAAGAAGCTTGACTATCCCCTACCCCCATCCCCAAAACAAAAAGCAAACCTAAGTTCTAGGGAGTTTTATTTGTGGTACTCTTCGGGTCACTGGCTAATCTTTTCAAGGTTGAAAACCCTCACAATGATGTAGGATTTATTTTCTCAAATTCAGTAGGTGTTTGGACAGCTGTTTATTCTCTAATACAATGTTTTTCTGTTTTCTGTGTGTTTTGTGGTTAAGAGAGAGAGAATTCTTAAATATGTAGAAAACCTGTTTTCTGAAAATTGAAGTATTAGACCAAGAGCCATGGGCTGTAAATTTGCTGATTTGCAATAATACTGCTCTCTCTTTTAATCACTGGACTGTCTTCATAAAGTACTTCTTTGCCTTTTGGAGGCATAGGGGCTTCACAAATTTCTTTATCATACCTGGGAATTGGTTGTGAAGACTTGTTGGTCATTAGGATCGGTGTTGCTGTAATTAAGAGCTCACCACTCTTTGTTCTGTCTCACAAGTTCCCAAACAATAACAAAATGTAGGACACAAATAGTTTTGAGAATTGTTTCCTGATGGAAAATTCAATGTTAGGAGAGAGGTCAGCCTTCTGTAAGGCAATGGTAAAATCATTGCTATTCCCTATTTCCAATAGCATTTATTTCCCTTTTGTTGTAATGGTGCTGTCCTGTTCAAGTGGTTGTGATAATCTGTGGGGCTAGCTTGTTTTACTTTTATTGTGTTTTATGTTTTTCTCTAATTTGTTTGCCAGATTCCTTATGTTTTTTCTCTGAATGCAAATGTAAAGCTTGCTTTTAAAACTTTACAAAATCTGCCATACACGCAGATAGGTAATTGGAATGTTTTGAGTTCTGTTTCTGAAAATGGGAGCTAGTGCATCTGAAAACACTGCATTCTGTCCATAGTGTCAGAGAAATAGCACCTTTTTTTGTACATAGGCCAGTGATTACCTTCTTTGCTTTTGTAGTACTGCAGGTACTTTCTGCAAGTGGAGGAGTTTTGCTTTCCTTATCTTGTGTGACTGTTGGACCCAGGCCTCACAGTCTGGTTTCACAGATGATCTGGAATAGCCCTGGAGATAAAATCAAAGTCTTGTTCTGTCCTTCAGCAAATATTTTAACATGATATGTAAGGAGTCTTGGGTTTTTGGACAGCTTTTTTATGTTTTTCTGGCTTTTAGATCTCTGAACTAGTAAATATGCATACATATTTTTAAAGGAAAAGGGAAATGCTGCCTGTTTTTGGCTTTCTGGCTGCTCTGTGTGTGTTTGCCACTCAGTTTCAATACATGGATTCATAGAAACGAATGTGTATATGTGAATAATGTACGGTTCCTAAATTTCTGGCTGAAAAGAATATTACTGAAGGCATGGCATGGTGGTCGTCTAAAATCTAAACAAGAGTTTCTTAAAGTCTGAATTTTTGAAAAAGCTGAAAGATGGTGTCGTATTTTGGTATGTGCTGTTGACAATACAGCTCTAATAATTGCACAGAGTCTGTCTGATATAAATATGTACTGGATTTTGGTCAAGTGTGAGTTAGAATATTAGTGCTGTTTCACAGGACAGCTGAAAAATGAGATCAAAGCTAAAATACATGCATGAAAGAGCCAAAATAAGTGCGTGCATACGCAACTGTTGGTAAAGTCTAAATTGTTTTACGTTAGTGGTCTAAACACAGTCTATGATACCAGCAGGCATCAGAATGTAACTGCTGTCTAGAAGGAAAAAATCTTCACACTGAACCTTGTTTTAAAAATTCAACTGCATTAAAAATGAATTGCGAAGTGTGAATTGCCAAGTAGAATTAGTATAAATATCAGTAGTACTGTCGAGTATGAAATTAATTCTATTTTTAAAATTCCATGTTCATTTTACAAGACCAAGAAAAGAGGAAACTGAAATTGGAAAGATTTTTCTATTTGTGGAGGGAAGGTGAAGAGGAGGAGAAATCTATTCATGTGCACTGTCATATAAAGTAAGTCATAAAAATGAGTTCATACATGAAGACTGGTTTTTTTTTTTTTCATTTACTATAGACAAGACACTCCTTGGAAAGTCAAGTAACTGTATTAAGGAGATGAGGAGTTTTTTCTTCTAGTTGTTATCAATCTCTTTTTAGTAATCTTAGAACTAGATTTTTAGGATTTGTTCCTTTAGAAGACAGAAGAATGCTGTATGTGGTATTTCAAAGCTTGGACAGTGGTGTTGACTAGACTTGAAATAGCTTAACCTCATGTGCTCAATAGTCTTAACAGCTTCCCAAATTATATTTGGCTTTCAAGATTAATGTCAGGTTTATGACTCTTTAGCCTGTGATCCTATACACCTTCTATTTTCTGCTTTATTACTCTTAATATGGCTGTTTCTGCATGTGTGTGGGTTTTTAATTTAGTTATCTTTTTCAGAGTTCTGGTATTTTGTTTTGCTCTCACCTGCATGGATTTTGTCAAGTGTATTTTAGAATTCCTGATTTCTTTAGCTCACTTGGGATCAGGATCATCTCCTTCATATTCCTTGCAACTTGTTCCCCCTTTCCCCCTCTTCCCTGCCCCACTAGTTTGGTGTCAATTGCAGATTCTTCCAGGGGGCCTGTGTTTAGTTACTGAAATAAATAAACTAAACAAAATCTGCTGCAGGTCAAGTTTTAGCTGGACTAACCTGAAATCCTTTTTGTTTTGGTTTATTTTTTTATACTGCCTCATTGGTTTTCTGAAAGTGGATTTCCCAGTAGTTACCTTTATCTACACTAATTATTTTGGATTTACAGTCTCCAGGTTAGGTTGAACAGTGTCAGAAGCATTGCTTACATAAGCTGTACCTTCTGCTTCAATATGACATTTACCCAAGAGAGAACATTGTATTGTTTTGTGGCTTCCTGCCTATCAGTTATCTTTCTCCCCTAACTTAAATTCCTCTTCTTTTCCCCCAGCAATATATCCAAATCTTTCTAAGCATCAGAATTACATTGTTTGTCTTGCTACTTAAGTAATTTCCCACTTCCCTACTATTGTTAAAGTACATATACCCTGTTTCATATTGCTCTGGGATCCCTGTCTTTTACTGGTCCTTAAAGCAAAGCACTAATACCTAAGAAATCATTTAGACTAGTTCTTTTATGTATCCTAGTATGCATTCTTGTAAGTAGCTGGATTAAACTATGCATTAATTGTTCTAATTCAAACATCAATTTGGGTTTTTTTTTAAAGGAGTATTTATTTTAAGTGCTGCTATGCTAACTTTCTGGCCTCTTCCTTGTGGAGCCCTAGAGTATTGGGGTCCCTCATTATCTAGACCAGATTCTAAAACTGGCTGGCAATGGTAATGTGCCACCACTATTTTAGTCTTCTCTGGAGGCTTTGACAGCCTGGGTAAGATCCAGAATCAATGTGTGGGCTGTCCAAGCCAGCATGTTATTGAAAAGCTGCCATTTCGTAACTCATTCTTAATGAGCTGGAGAGCAGCATTGGTATTTCTCAGAATTAAAGAGATAATGCTTGTCCTTTGTTGTTGTATTGTGAGTGTGATTTGTAGCCCACCGCCCCCAAGGACACCTTGCAGAGCTCTGCTGGACTGGTATTTCACTCAGGAAGACTTGGAGGGAATAACTAATTCTCTTTTTGTATTGCTAACCACCTACTTCTGTGTGTGGTGTTTTTCTGCAGTTCCTATCTGGGCAAGACTAGGACTGACTTGAAGGTCTTCTTGCCTTAGTCAGAACAGCATAAAAGAGCACAGAGGAGGTTCTTGGCTTGCACAGATATAAAGCGCCGTACAAACGAATGGCTTTCATGACTATTTTTGTTGTCCTACATCTGTCATTTGAGCAGACTTGCTGTAGTTTCAGGAACAAAGAGTGTTGCTAGGTGTCTTATAAATGTACCCGGTAACACAGACCTTGGGACTGCCTTGCTGGTAGGTCTGCCCCTGTTCCTGGCTGGAACCACTTAGTGAAGGACTGTGCTTGAAAATGTCTGTTCAAATAACCATAACACAGCTACCTGTGCTGAGAGCTGAAGCCATGGAGACCAGAGGTGCAGGAATCTCTAATGACTCTTTTTCTAAATGGTTGCTGTTTGAGCAATTTCTTAGTGAATTACAGAACCAGCACTGAACACCCTTTGCTGGTGCTGCCAATTACACAGCTCTAACAGAACACTCAAAACCCCAGCTCCAAGGTACAGTGCTGTACCTCTTCCTTTATTTAGTTCTATGAAATAAACTATACTGGTAAATTCAAGACATTAAAGAGGAATAGAAGACAAACAGATGCAAATTCAATCTGGTTTAGTGGTTTTTTTCCATGTCAGTTTTGTGATAACTTCTGCTTGACACATGGGCTTCTGTTTAGTCTGTCGTGTCTGGGAAAGCATTTTAAGCGCAGAACAAGTAGAAAATAATTCCAAATGGCTGGAGGACTGACAATGCAATTCTGCATCAGAGTTTTACATTAGTTTGCCTGTTTTAATTGGAAAGGAAGTTTAAGGATATTTGCTAAAAATAATAATTGCAAGACTTAAATCAACAGGATTATGTTACTGGTTGTAGGAAAAAGTTGCACTTTTCAGTGAAGGTTGGTTTTTGTTTTCTATTTATGTTTTTTCCCCATTGTTAATGGAATTAATCTCACTTACGAACATCTGTTGAATTAATAAAGTATGCTACTCAAGTTGTAGTTGTAATTGTTCTGTTTCCTTGAAAGTCTCAAACAGATTTAAAATGAAAAACCAAAACTAAAAGCCACTGGAGGATAAAGTAGGCAGCTTACACAATAGAAGTTGCAAATGGAAAAAAAAAAAATCTTGAGCTTGGTCAACACATTAATTCACTCAATTCTTTTAAACTGGTGTCCTTTTGGAAAGGGTGGTCCTGGCTTTCCCCATCTGCTGATTTGATGGCTTTTTCAGCATCTTTCACCCAGGAATAGTGGGAGAGGATAGGTGCATGAAGTCTGAACTGCAGTGCACAGCATGTGCACTTGTATAGCCTTGTTAAAGACAGAGGGCATCTTTTAGATGTCTTTCTTAGTCCAGATAATAAAATATTTCACGGTGACTTGTGTTGCAGTACTGGTTCTGATGCATTTTGTAAAACTGTCCTAGAGTTTAGCTTCTAAAGATGTTGTGTTGGGATTTGGTGAGATGTTTTACTACCTATAATTTATCCTTTTCTAAGTGGCTCTGCCTCGTGAATGGAGGTAGCATATTTTGCATTGACTGCCTACAGCCACGTGCCCTGCTGAACCAGAGTTGCTTATCAGTCATTCCTTAATTTTCTGAGGTTTGTAGCTTAGTGTTGCAAGTCAAGTCTGCACAGGGTGATTATTTGCCTTAACTGCTATTCTGGAAATGTTAGGCTCAATATCTTGACTCATCAGTCAGCTTTGGGATTTGCCGTGCAGGAAAAATACTCAGTATTTTATTTAGCTTTGCAGTTCAGATGAATGGCTCTAGCAGTCCCATCATCTCAAAGTTAGAGAGGGGCTGTTGAACTGCCAAGGAGCTGTCCCTATTCAAGCTTTTCTCGTCAAAAACTTTTAGCTTGGACAGATTTTACACACTCATTTTATGTTCACTGTTCTGGTAGCTCAGTTTGCTGAAGGACCTTGGTTTTGCCTCACTTGCAGTTTATGACACTGGCGAGACTCTGCAGGGTCTGATGAGGCACCTGAGCTTCCCCAGTGCCCAAACGCGTGTTCCCGCATTGCTTCCCTGTGCAGCAGCAGCCTCCTTGTGCTGTGGCTCTCCAAAATGGGAATGCAGGGACAATCTGTTCAGTACTGACAGTACCGCCTGTGCTGGCACCCAGTGCAGAGCCGAGGGAAGAAGCAGCTGTGATTGAAATACCAGCGGGCTGAAGGACGGAAAGGAAGGAGAAGATGCTAGGCTGGGACACAGGGCAAGCTCTCAGAGGCGAGGAACAAAGACTGTGAAAGCCAGGGACTCTTTAAGAGAAAAAAGGGGGCTACGCAGGGAGCAGGACAAGGAGAGGTGAGAGGAGTTGATTTATAAGCAGCAATGAGTAGCAAAAGGAGATTCTGAGGACAGGAAAGATGCAAATAATTACTTGTTTGGGTTAAAGTTCTGGATAGCTTGGACTACTCTTCCAGAAAAGTACTGGAGTTTGATACTGCTGAGATTTTGTGGCAGGTGCTCTCAGTGCAAGGCTCTTTTTTCAGGAGTGTTATTCTCCAACTCATTGGCTATTTGGGTCTTAAATTAGTTAACTCTGAACGAGAGTATTTCATCTGTATATTTTAATTTTGTTTCTATTTTACTAGCTGCTGCTTCTTTGAAGAGAGTGTACCTGTGTCCTTCAAATGCCTGTGATATTTTCAAGAAGAACCATTTTTCTGTAAGTGGAGGTCTTTTCTAAGAACATAAAATATGTTCAAAAAATATAAAACATTTCAAAAAATGAATTAGTGGAATGCATTAATAGGAATGTGGGTGTGCAGAGAAGTCTGAAATGTTTAAAAACTGCATGGTTTTTGTACATAGTATGGTTTTCATGATTTATAATTGAGAATAGTGATCGATGCTCAGGGGGAGCTACTTTTTTTTTGTCTTTGGTCATTTGAAATGAATAGTATACTTCTATTATAAGCTTAGACAGTGATGATAAAAGCAGTACTTGTCTCTGTCAACATTTGTGAAAAACAAGTCTCTGGAGATTTCTGAATGTTTTATTTAATGATTAGAACAGTAAATCTGTCCTGTGTAGTGTCTAGATGAGCTGTCTTTTATGAAAACATTATTAATTGATTTTTATACTTTACAGCTGTGTTTTGGGAATAAGTACTGGAATGCAAGCCAAAAGCTCCATTCTGGATTTTAAGAACCATAGTGGAAAAGAGTTAAGGAATTGATTTAGTTTCCTGGTTTAGAAATTTTGAGGAGGAGGAAAAAGGAGGGACTTCAGCTGCCTATTAACTTTGTTTGCCAGCAGTCTCGAACTGGTTAGATCATCACAGGAGCATGGCTATCCATTTCTGTGCAAATATCTCGGTTTATGAAGATAAGCATCCAGTGAGGCCTTTATTTGCACTTAAATCCCTTATAAACATTAAATTGTGGCAGTAGGATTTACTGGGATTCCTGAACTGTAGATTTGCTTCTTCAGATATGAATGCTGTGAAGGCCAGTTGTCAGCTTTTCTAGAAATATTGAGAACATTTCAGATTTATGAAATTTTATAAAATTCTATACATTCTATACATAAATCAGTTCCTTAAAAATTGTTTTTGTCTTTATTCTGAAACTCATAGTGTAATGTCAGATGGTACAGTATGGATAAAGGACTATGTATGTCTGTAACAAGACTTCCTTCAGCTCGAGTAAGAGAAATTGTGAGAGTTTCCTCCCCAGTCTAGAAGCACATTTTCAGGGAAATAAACAACTTCACAAGTAGCTATGCAACAGGAATTTGTGGGTTAAGTTGACCCTTTTATGTATTTTGCCCTCACAGGGGGACATTCCTTTGAAGGTTCTAATGCAGGCTAATTTCAGTTTAGTTGAGCCATGAGTTTTCTGTATGCTTGTGTTATATTTGCTTTTTCTCCTCCTACTTGGAAGGCATACACACATTCTTAAAATCTTTAGGATATAGTAAAGTTCGTTCAACTGGTTTGGAAGCTGAGTGTGCCTGTAATGTGAGGAGATGACTGTAGGCCAGAAATAGAGAAGATGGGAATGGAGATGGAAGAGTTCAGTCTCCCTGTTCCTGGCAATGGCCAGCTGCCAACTAGGCTGAAGCTGTAATGTTAAACTGCAGCTCTGGGCTCAGTGTGGGCCCCCAGCACAAGTTCTGTGGCCTCAGAGATGTCAATGTCTGTTTTGTCCCTAACACAGATTGGATAGATCAATAGGGAGGCATTTAGATGGCTTGAGAGTAGAGAGATGTGCACAATGCTGTTCTGCAGTGCAGAAACACATGGAAGTCTAGGAGAACACAGCTGTTTATTCTCCTGCTGTAAAATAATGCTCAGAAATCCTGGTGGTGCTACACATTTTAGGGGACTATTCAGATGAAGTGCTGAATTCTCTGGACTTGAGGCTATTAAATGAGAGCTGTGTCTAGTACCATAATTATTTCCTTTTGCATGCATGTGTTGTGATGTACATCTCTCCTGTTCCCTAATTGCTATATGCTCAGGAAGAGTCTTCCTGCTAGGACCCTTCTGTGGTCTTTTGAAAATAATGGTGTTTATCTGAAAGAACAGCAGTTCTTTGTGAGGGGATGGGCTTGCTGAGGATATGCAGCATGCATTGGAGAAGGATTTCTCCCTTTTCACCTTTTCAGGTTATAGCTTTCTTCTTCTGAAAACCAGAAAAGCAACACTGAGACAAGGGGAGCATGAGACAAGAAGGGCCAAGGTTTGGAAGGAGGGAGTTGGGTTAGACACAATCAGAGCTGCTTCAGCTGGAATTACAGGGATTGGCGTGGGGGAGAGAAAAGGGGCACAGAAGGCTGTTAGCCTGTCAAATTGGGATTATGGGGCTGGGGGTCACCAGTCAGTAACAGCCCTACATCCACTGTGCTGTGGCAGGTCTGAATGTGAAGGTGTTGGGAACTGCAGTGGCAATGGATTGATTCTAGCTTGGATTGAAACATCTGTCATTGTGTCCTGTTTTTGTTCCTACCTTTCAGCAATGACTTCTACCCAACTGTGTTTTTGTACATATGCTAACCTTTGGAAGGAATTGTGTGAGTTTTTCTTTTAATGAATAGTGGATGTTCTTTCTATTAAGTTTCATGTAGAAAAAGAGTGAAGAAATGTTTGTCTTGTACTAAAAACAGGGCCTAATCTGCTAATAGGAAGGATTTCCATCTACTATGATGTAACTGTATAAAAAAAGGAACTGAAGAGTTTGTGGAGCACCTATAGTTAAAAACTGCATCGAGGTGGCCTCTCTAAAAATCAGAATCATTTGCAGACTACTCAAAACAGGAAAAGAAATGTATTATCTGTACTAACAATCATTTCAGAGGGAACTATCCTGTGGTTATGGAAGCAGGTATAAGAATTTCATAGTCATAGCTGTGGTAGCATAAAAATGCCGGTTATAACTTTTATTGCTTTCTATATGATTCAAATTTTTAAATTCTCATCAGGCTTTTTTTGATACATAGAATGAATGACAAATACAGATTGCATAAACCTACAATGGTGAAACCTACAAAAAATAGTAGCACCCAACACAAATCCTTTGACCTTTTCTCCCATCTGAAAAAACCAACCCACCTGTGCCATGAGGGACAACAAAGTTGAAGCCTTAGTATTGGCTTAACTGCTCGTATTTTTATAAAGGGACTTCATAGTATTTCAAGTGATCTGGTTTTCAGATGTGCAACTATACGGAATAATTTATGTGAAGGATTTTGAACTAGGAGATGTTTTTACAGAAGATTTTTTTAAAGTGCATTCAACAAAAATTGAGTGTTTCTTTTTTCTTCCACCTCCTTTATGTAAACATCTGTACTTACTTGTACCAAAGCTATTTTGATTTCCCAGTTATAATTCTTACCAGCAGTTTCATCTAATCATCCAGTGTTACAGTTAGTTTTTAAAAAATTACGTAGGAATTAGAAGGTTTTTTGGTAACAAATAATATATAAATACCCATCTGAAACAACAGCCAGTAAAAATTGCTACTATAAAGTTTATTTTGATAAGATTTTTTTTCCCAATTAGCTTCCTATAAAGTTTTGAAACTTTTCAGAAACTATGGAGTGGATCTGCCTTGCCTGTCATCAGACTTTCAGTACTTAAGCTGTACTGAACACTTGCAGAGGTTGAATATGGTGGGTTTATATCAAGCACTCAAAGCAGGGGTCAGTAAGAACATTGCACCTCACATGCCTTCTTGATGCTTAGCAGCAGCATTTTAAAATGTTACAGAANTTAATTTTATTTTTAAGACTCTTAAGCATTGCATGAAAGAATATGCTGCATACTTCTTGTTTTTTGCCCTTTAGCAGGCGTTTATTTTCCTTGATTACATCTAGAGGGCTTCCTTGTGTCCTAGGTAACTTAACTGTGGTAGACAGTGTCAGTTTCAAAACTTTTTTGGGTGAGAATGTAGTCTGCTATCAGGTGCTCAGGTTCAAAGGGGAGTCTGTGATGACTGTAGGGCTTTTTATTTTCTTCCAACTACACTGAACTCTTGAAATCTGCAATCATAACTTTCACTTTTTCACAATAGTTCCCTCTTTATGAATTTCAGTAAAATTTTCTGGTTTGGATGCTTCAAGTTTGTTTACTTAGTTTTAAAGATCACTTGGAATTCTTTTCATAATTTCAGAAATGTGGCATTATTAGGCCCGTTTTTCTAATATTATCCAATAATTCAATACTTTAATGCAGGCATATTTAGATTAATACAGGAATCTGTAGACAACCAGTTGGTTTGAACCAAGTCTTTTCTTCAGCTTGCATAGGTGCAGAGCTGTGTGTCCATGCTGTGAAATGTCAAATCATAAATCCACTGTAGAAAATACTTAAGTATGTTTAGTGTCTTTTTTCCTTCAATTTAGAGAATGAGATCAGTCCTGAAGTAAGAATATTCTTGGTAAATAACAAGATAAATTGCAAAGTGGCTTAACCTTCTGTAAGCGTATTCATGTACTTAGTCCAGTACAGCATGATTTCCTATATTCAATTGATGTCATTTGTGTGTATTGAACTCACTTTCTCCCAAGGTACTTTGAGATATTTCGATTTGTTTTTTCCTAGGTCAATTTTTCCGTGTTTAAGAGTATCTTTGAATGTTTTTCAGTTAATGGCATTAATTAATGGATTCAAGCCAAATGTTATTATCTTTGTTCTGTTCCTCCCCCTGCATGTGTGCCCCATCACAGGTGCACAAAGGAGTTGCTTAGCTTCATACTGTGGAATGGATTTTTCTTATAGTTGGGGTGTTTTAACTTACATATGCAGTAGGAAAGTTATTCTTCAGTGGTAAATGATTCTGTGAATGGTGCTTTTTAACTGGCACGTTGATGAGTTATCCCCCTCAACACAGAATCTGTGGCTCTCCTCAGTGTATCAGGTAACCAAATGATGGGGAGGTTGACTTAAATCAGTCACATCTAATGATTTTTCATGGGTTGAGAGTGCACTTTAGAGTGACAGCCATACAAAAGTTAAGCATTTTGCAGCTTACTAGTTTTGTTAGAAGTAGTTTTAAAATATAAGGAGAAGTTTGGTTGACAGAGCAAAGGACTGTTATATTGGACTGAAAATGAAAATGGCAATGGGGAAAAAAAATAACTTTCAGTTTTGTATTTTCAGGCTCTATTAGTATCGAGTCTAAAAACCATAGATCTATAAATAATTTCCAAGATAGTGGTGAAAATTACTTTTTTTTAAAAAAGGCAGATAAATGGGATTAAGCACTGTGAATGGCTTGAGCCCACTTTCCTCTCTGAAGTGCTGAAATTTTTATGAACTAACAAATGCAAAAAGTTGTGAGCAGTTTTTCTGTAATGCAGGTTAATGATGTTCCTGTTTCCAGAGGGAAGAGGTAATGGGTATGAGAGGAGCCTTCCTTTCTCCATCTTGGAAATCTGAAACCTAAGAATGTATTTGAGACTTCAGCTTTCCTTTTTAGGAATTTTCTGGAGGTTTTTTCATTAAATTCTCCATGTACAAGAAATCAGCACCTTTGTCTTGTTAATTTAGAGAAAGTTCAGATTCATGTAAAGTGCTCAAAGTACTTTACTTTCTATAGTAATGGTCTAGAACTGGATTGGCTGTGGAGGAGGTGCTTTACTGGCATGGCCTGGGAGGAGGCCCCTTGTTTAGACTAGTTGCTGTTACCAGATTAATTGGGTTAGGCTGAGGAACATCTTTCTTGTCTTCACAGAGAATGCCCCAGTAACCAGCCTCCTTGTTTCTTTGGTCTTCAGCAGGTGACTCAGTTTAAGAATGTGTATTAGCTTCTTCTCTGTCACTGCTTCTAAGTGGAAAGGGAAATTTTCATTTATGTTGGTATAATAATTATATTTCCTGGCAGCATAGTGAGCTTGATAATGCACATTTTCAGAATGTAGGCCCATCAGAAGTTCCTGTGACTCATGAACATAGAACTTTCCAGTTAAATTTTTTTCCAGCAGAGGATTAAAAAAAAAAATACCCACACTGGCATATACTACTACAAGTTCCCTTGTTTACCGCCTAAGTTTGAAAGGTTTCTTGTAGAAGGAGGGATGTTACTCACTTAAGGAAGTGTACTTTTTCATATGTCACTCCTGCCCTATTGGTCAGTATCAGTCTCACTCACATCCTCTTCTTGTGCAGATTAATTATTTCAAGCTGTCTTCTCCATCTGTTACCAGATTCAGGAATGCAGCTTTCCACAGTTCACCTGCGTGTTTTTAACCCACACTTCAAATACATAGGCAAAAACATAAAGGCTGAAACCCCAGCAACTCTAACCCTTTTCAGGTTTTTTATTTTCTTTGTCTACGTTGTTTTCTTTGTTTCTTTTACTGGTGTGTGCAATGATCTTATCAGAAAGTTATACTGAAAGTGGCCTCTAACTTTTACGTGAACATGCTGACTTCTTTCACTTCCACAAATTTCACTGTACAGCTGGAATAGCTGTGCTTCACTAGTTTAACATGAAAAGGACTCATTTATTATCCTGATAATCTCTGTTTCTGGAGTTAAGTCATATTTGCACCCGGTGGAGTTTGTGGAAGCCAGTTTTTTTCAGTACAGAGACTGTGGAAAATGCGTTGTATGAAATCTTCAAGAATATTTTTTTCAGTAAGTGTCATATACCAGATGGCTTTGACACTTGTTTAGCTATCTGTTTTTGTTAATCTTGCTTTGCTGCTTCAGACCTCAAAATTTAATTTCTCCACCTGCTGATACATATAGGGTCATAGGAATTGCCATATTGGGTCAGACTATCTGTTCTTTAATTAGGAGTAGTAACAGATGCTTGGGATGATGATGCAAAAAAACCCCAACAACGTACGATAGGCAGTTATGACAGTAATATACTCTGGGGTGTATCTCTGCGATGCTGTTAGTTTGACTTGTGTCAAAAGACTCAAAGACTTTGGTATCTATTGTAGCTCTTTGTTATTCAAATATTTTTTGTTACAATGTAATTTTATCTTCTGTTCTTCCCTTTAATGCTGCTAAACTCTAATCTCTTGGTTTACAGTCCCATATCCCTTAGTATTATGTTCCCTAGGTAGAGGTATGAAGAAGTAGCCCTTTTTTTTTGATGGTAAACTTGTCAGCTTTCATTTGGCTGAACATCATCTCTTGTTTTTACGGTATTCTGGGGAGGAAATTCTTCTCTGCTTTTTGTGTGCTGTTTTCTATCTTGGCAGGGCAGGGGAAATCTTAGTCTTCTTGATTTTCCCCTTCATATTGGTATTTCCATGCTGCTTGTTATTCTTGGGACCTCTCTCAGTAAGGCTTTTAACTAAACGGCTGTAACAGGATGATTCCAATTTCCCACCATGTTTCAACTGAGAAAACACTGTTGGTTCCTGGGAGAGAGAACTTTCACGCCTTTGAAAATGTATAATTCTTAGGAATTATACCTTCTTCAGAATTTTAGCTTTTGATTGAGTTGTAATGGTGAAGATGGCTTTGCAAGGGGAATGTTGGCTAAACCTGAAACATTACTGCAGGCAATTACATGACTGGGACTGAGCCCCTTTTGGGGGCTCAGAGGATATCTGTGCTTCCCTGGGTAGTCCTACATCCAAAATGAGAAGCACTTCTCTTTTTTCATACAGCAACTAGAGTCATACTTAAAAGATTCTCAAACTGGAGTGGTCAAATGTTGGATTTTGGTAGTAGCAGCAGCCTTATTATCTAAACAGCAATTCCCAAGCTAGGGGTTGTGACAGCTACAGCTCGGCATGGAACATGAACAGAAGTTCGTTGTTTTTTTAGTAGATGTTGATCAAGATTAAAAATACCTCTGCAAAAGAGGCTTTAGTTCATTCTTATCAGTTTTGCAGGGGGAGGATTACTTCTTAGTGGAGTATTGCTTGGGTATTGCCAACCTCCTTAAATTGCTTACAGTATTCTGCATAAATGCTTAGAAAACTCATGAAACCTCAAGGTGAGTGCAAGTTGGTAGTGAAGAAGTAGATAGGATACAAGTGAGTGGCTGAGAGGGCAAGTAGGAAATTTAGTGGTGGGGAGAGACAGTTTCTTGTGAGAGACATTAATGAGGAGAAATTAAGTGTTCAACCCTATCCTAGCTAGCAAGGGAATGCAGTTGTTTTTCTAACCTGCTTCTAAGCATCAGAGCCAGCCGTCTTCGTTGTGCTGTGTTCAGGTTTCCAAGGAGATTTGAGATATTTTTATGAAACTGAGAAATTGAGAAATCATGGGAAGAGGAATTTTAAATCCATGTCAAACCTGAAAATACAGTGGCAGGAAGAACCTGTGTAATGTGCAATATTTTAAAGATAAAATTGAAATGCCATATGACTGAAATTGTCTTTTTCACCAATGGTGATGACTTTAGTGTTTAACTGAGAGCTATTTTAGGATGATAAACAACATTCCTTTCATTTTTAACTGCTTGGAGAGAGAGACCAAGTGCCTTGCAATAGATGCTCTTTATTCCAAAGTCTGCTAGAATGCTTTACTCAGGATCAGAAACCCTGAAATGTAACAGAGAATTTGTTTGTTTAAAGAATCTGCATATCTAATTCTTGAGCTAGCTATTTGGGTTGAGAGTGTTCAATTGATAGAGTTTGCATGTTGAGCAACTTGGGAAAGTTCCGTGCCTAGAATGATGAGAGCAATATAAGATTGTATGAAGTGCTCAAGTAAACTCTGAGGAGATCAGGGATCTTTAGTTGACAAGAGCATGTGTGTTGTATGTGATTGTTTTGCCTTTAAAAGGTACTCAGATTCAGACTTAGGTTTAGGAGTTCTTGGTAGTTGTAGGGAGTCCCTTGAAGCTGCTGGATGAGCAAGCTAATTTCGCTAATTGTGAAGACATGCCTGTGTTTTGTGAAAGACCTCATGATTTAGTAATCAAGAGATGGACTTCTGTATTGGTGGTGGCATCACAGTGTTTGTTACAGAATATTTTAGTGCAGCATTGTTAGAATTAGATAAATGGGATTGCAGCAGACTTACAAACCAAAGGAGAGACTGATGATCATTTGTGCTTACTTGCTGCTGTATGGCCTGTTTGAACTTAAGATTTATTCTAGTAATACATTGCTTTAAATTTGTTGTGGTTCTGGCTGATTTTCCATTTCTTCTGTTTATTTTAACCATCTTGTGATTTCACTTTTATGGCCATGCTGTCACTAAATGTGCTGATCTCTATTGTTGTGGTTACAGTACTATCTGCACCTTTGGTATGGCTGGCAGGTTGAATGGAACAGGTAGGGCATGTAAAAGGAATTTGTGAGGAATTTCACTATGAATCTCTGAAAATTCAGGAGAAGGATAAGCAGAAACTGAAAATACTACCATGTGGATTAGAATCTGAGGTGGAAGCCTTGGGGGGGACTGTAGTTCAGTTTTGGTAATGTTGGGGGAGGAATAGATATAATGAATGTAGGTGAAAAAACATTGGCTCCAACTTCAGGATAAATAATGCTGTAAATCAATCAACAATGAACTCTATGTCTGTTGGATATCAGTCTTCCTCAGAACGACTTGTTTAGGGAAGCCAGCAACCCATAGCATTGTTGGATCCCCAGCTGTGATAGTCTTTATTCCGTAGGTCAATGAGGATTTTCTTTACAAGCAAGCAATAATGGGACTTCTAAAGATACATGTAACACCTGATTTAGTTAAAAAAAATCAACTCAACAAAGTATGATTTTTTTTAGACTTCCACTGGAAAAAAACAAAAAAAACCAAAATGCAAAGCACTGTCTTGAACTTTCTGGTAGAGGAGTCCTCCCTTTTTATAAATTTAAAATCTCTTTTCTAAAATGCTTTTAGTTGTCATATCTTTTTATGGTGGTTTCTTGCCGATTTTTAATTTTAAGACACTAGGTTTCGTTTTACTGAATATTCTAAGAAGGAGTCACCTACATTTACTCAGTAGCATGTCAAACCTTAATTTTATCCTGTCACCAATGAAGATATTTGAGCATTGATGTAAATAAGCAAGTAAGCTGAAAACTTTGTGTTAATGAAAATATTTGTAATAAATTTGAAAATACTGTTGTTATTGAGAAATCAGAGAACACAATGAATTGCAGAAGAGTACTGAACTGTTAAGAGATTTTTTTATTGATGCAGAAAACCAGATGTCTTTACCAGCTATCACCAGTTGTGGTTTTCAGTTAAACATACTGATTTCTTAGAGTAGCAGGCCTCTGAACGGCTCTGGTGATTTGAGTTCTGTCTTTGCTTGAATAACATTCTTGAGATTGAGATAATAGAAAAAAGCTTGAGTAACTTCAAAAAGGGACTGAAAATGCAAAAGTTTCGGTTATAGTAACAAATGTTACTGAAGGTTACATTACCTGGTGTATAGGAGCAATTAAGTTGTTTCTCATTAATGTAATGGCTTCAGACTTGGAGGCTGGGTTTAGATGATGTATTAGCAGGAGATTCTGTCCTGTGAGGGTAGTGAGGCACTGGAACTGCCCAGAGACATTGTGGGTGTTCCATTCTGGGAAGTGTTCAAGGCTGGCTTGGATGGGGCTTTTAGCAAGCTGGTCTTGTGGAAGGTGTCTCTTACCCATGACAGTGGAGTTGGACCAGACCATCTTTAAGGTCCCTTCCAACCCAAAACTATTCAATAACTTTGGCTTTATATGTGTGAAAAAGGTGGAAGTGTGAGGGGTGAATTATATAGGTGTCAACTAATGAGAAGAATTTAGGTTTTTTTTTCTGTTGGCGTCTGAGTGCAGTGAGAGCTTCAGTGGGCACCTGAAGTTATGCAGATGTACTTGCCTAACTTTACTGTAGAAAGCGAAGTGAAGATGTTTTTTTTTGCAGTGAAACCTCAAAGCTAAAGAGGGATTGAAAAATTAAAATAAAATGGTCATCTCTCCGGAGAGATTCATTAGTTGCTGTTCAGTACTGAAAACTGAGTAAAATGCTTGTGATCAGCTAAATCAATATGCATGTGTTACATTTTTATATTTTTTTTTCTTGCATGCATAATGGCACACATCTAAATAATTTAGATTTAAGCATGATTGCGGTTTGTTCATGTCCACTTGTATTGAAAACTTTTCTGGAAGAAAATTGTGCTTTTCTGAGAATCAGTTTTATTTTAAGGAGTGATAATTTTTTACATAAATGAGATGAGTTCTATCTCTTTAGTAATCTCTCGTACAAAACTGACGCCAAGTTTCATTAAAGGCATGATTTGCTACTGTGAGCATTTAACTTGTACAAGCAGCCCTCCCTACATGTAGTTCTTTAGTAATTTTATCCTTGAAGATACTACATAGGGAATCTAAAACTGCACACATGTTGCCTCAGGGAAGGTCTTAATTCTGTGTATTTTGCAAAGTCAGGAGAACTAGTGTCTGTGGCAGGTTTAATCAAAGTAGTAAGAGTTCTGGCTACAGCAAAATGCTGTGGTCCCCTCAAAGGGTGTGTGTCAAGCAAATCTTTTTTTTCCCTGATGTGAGAGAGATCTCTGCTCTTGCCTGCGTATAAGTGTCATATGGCTGAATGAAATTTGGTACTCTGAATTATGATTTCTACTTGTGTAGTAACACATCGCAAGCCCCAAAATGAGCCTGTATCTTCTGAGCTGCTGTCCCCTGTCTTTATGTGTTTGCAGGCACAGACTCACCTGCCCTCTGGTGTCAGAGCTGCATGCAGGGAATGCAGCAGCATTCCCAAGGAAGTGTTTAATCTCTCAACTTGGAAGGTGGTTATACACTCCCCTACAAAACAGGAGAGAAAAGAGGTGTCTCTGTAAGTGCTATGTTTTACATGCACAGTAGCTGTGACAGTATAGATCTAATGCTTTTCCCTTCTGTCTTTTGTAAAAAAATACCTTTGCACAAGCTTTCACTTTCTGTTTTCATCTAAGAGAAGGAAGGCAGCATGCTTTCCACCTAATTGCATTTTATACTTTGCATAGGGAGTTTTGTTTCCCATCCAGGAGCATTTCAGAGCCACACTGCAGCTGAAGCACTTCTCACCTCCAGCGCTGTCGTCTTCTCTGAAATGCTGCCAGTGGATATAGATTCATACGAATGTTTAAATCAGAAAAGACTGCTAAGATAATTGGGTCTGACTCAACCTAATACTGCCAAGTTCATCAGTAAGCCGTATCCCTAAATGCCTCATCTACATGTCTTTTTCATACCTCCGTGGATGATGTCTCCACCACTTCCCTGGGCAGCCTTTTCCAATGCTTGTCTATCCTTTTGGGGATGATGTTTTTCATAATATCCAGTCTAAAGCAACTGGTACAACTTGAAGCCACTTCCTCTTGTCCTGTTGCTTGTTACTGTGGAAGAGACCAGCCCCCACTTTGCTAAAACTTCCTTTGAGATAGTTTTAGGTATTCAAGGAAATGAAGTGGTGTGAGTCAATGCTATGAAAATTCTGGTGAAACAACGTTGTTAAGTAGTAGGACACAGTCTCCTCATGATCTTGAGTTTTGCCCTGACAGTGGGGGCACAGCATCTACATCTACTTTTGTCCTTGAAACTTTCTATTACTGTGCAGTGAAGAAATCACCTTTATGGCACTCCATGCATAGAGTTACCTGTGCTGTTTGCATTATTCAGTTTGTAAAATGAGTGGATGTCTTTTGTGCTAATTAAACATCATCCTTCCAGGAGCCAATTATCCATAAGTAGAAACAGCAGAAGCATGATACAGTGTTGCATCCCTGGGAAGATGAAACATTTCCCTATCCAATGCTTCTGCCTTATCTAACAAGTTGTATTCATTTTATCAGTTGCATTTACATGTGAGAGCTCTAAGCTGAAACCTCAGGGCATTGTAGTGCTTAATGTAAAATAAATACTATTTGCTTTTTTTAATGGCTAAATGAAAATGCATTTTAAGCTTTTATTAAGAATCTTTGTAAACATTTTATGAAACTTAAAAACTAATCTTTAATATGTTTTTTAAGAGGTCGGGCTAAGAAAATTTTCTTAGTAACATTGTCACTCATCTAATGGGGGAAAATGGCTGCAGCTGAAAGCTGTTTACCAATTTCTTAATGGAATGGTTCTAAGAAGGAAACAAGAGTATTCTAGTAGTACAGACCTTTGAGAGTTTGGGGAATTAAGTTATTCAGTGATGCCAAATCCAGAATGTGACTACATGTAGGTCAAGACTGAGGCCTATTGATGGGTCTCAAAACCTTGTAGTATTTGTGCACTGGTTCCAGGAGTCTGTTTCCCATTAAGTTAATCAGATGCTTAGGACTTTTTACAGCTGTTTAACCTGCAAAGAGCTATTTTAACTGCGCTGTGATATTCAAGAGGCGTGTCACGTGTTGCTCTGATTAGTTTTGTTCTTCACAACTATGGAATTATGTTTCTTCCTTAAATCTTCAAAATAAGTATTTCAATAAAATGTTGAATATAAAGCCCTAAAAGCTATCTCTTGGCTATTTAGCATTCACCCATATCTTTTTTGCCATCAGTCCTTCATTTGATATGGTGTCTCTCATATGAATAGACAGTGAAGAAAACATATTCCTTGATCTACATCTATTCCTTTCTTTACTTGTAGAGAAGTGTTAAGATTTTTATCTTTTATGAAATAAAAAAAAAAAATTAACGAGACAGTTGTTTCCCTGTGGGGCAATGGCATTCTCATTTTCTGCTGTTAGCTCAGTGATATGCTGCTATTGTGATTACTCACTGTTAGTCCTGCAGGTTGCATCGGTGAAAGTGTGTTTGCAGAACTTAGTGCAGCTCAAAGAAGCTGCTGGAGAACATGAACATGGTTCAGGTTTGGGGTTTTTTAGTTCCCCCTGCTGAAGATACCACGTGCCTCAGGAGTGAGAGTTTTCAGCATTTGAAACAGTAGATTCTAGCAAACAAATTGTATTACTTCTGTAAAGTGAATAATCTCTCTAATGGATGGCACATGTTATGTCACAGTGTTAAAGAAATCAACTCCACCACATGCACAGCTGTCTCCCAGCCTCCAGCTGCTGCTTCTCTTATGCTTCACACCCAAATGGCTTGGAAGGTATTTTTAGTAACAGCGAAGGTGCATTTTGGTGTATTTTAGGCATCTTGGACTAAAAAAGGAATTTAATGTTTTGTGGGTTGTGTTGCTTTAGAAATTGTTTGATCTGAGTCCATTTTTAAATTGGATGTTAACATTAGACTACAACCAGTAGTAACAATCAAAAAGATAATTTTTAAAAAAAATCTAATCATGAGTTTCTCTGACACATAGGAGAATCCTTTTATTAATATGGTTCCTCTGTATTGTGTAAAAACCCTAGAAAAGCTGTCATTGTCTTTGGAGTTTCGTATACGCGGTTTCCCTGTGGAGCTTAGAGCATTCAAAAAAGTTTTCTGCAAAATCAATTTTTTTTTGCTTTAATTTAAAACAATTAAAGCTTCTTATTGACATTGAAGTTCTCTTGTGAAATAACATCTGACTTTCTAAATGTCCAGTGAGCTCTTAGTTTAATATACAGAGATGTCTTTTAAAAAGAAAAATTGGTGTCCTGAATCTGTTACTGTTGTTCTCATTGGTGGTAGTGAGGAGTGGTGCAGTAAATACTTTAATTCCTGAAGACATGCTTTAGTAATAAATTAAATGATGGCTTTAATGATAATAGTGCATAGGCAATTTTATTTTGAAAAAAAATTTAGTGCAGTAGTACTGGTGTTATAACTTGGTCTTTTCATGCAGTTATTATGCACAGCAATATTCACAGCACAGTGAAAGAATGAAAAGTGACAGTTGCTTGTTCCAATTTAAATGGCGTAATAAAAAATTATGATCCGTGTGAGAACTTTTAATTGATCTTTTTATGCACAGGTATTATCCTGATGTCCTGCCAAAATGAAGGTGCATGTGAATGAAATTACTAAGTTTTCTAGTTAATTTCATGGATTTATTTCTCAGACCCTTCTCCTTGAAACAGAACTTCTGTAGAAGGCTAAATTTTAAAGATGCTTACCACATTTGGAGGATTCTCTTTTTACTTAAATACTTACAGTAATTTTACAGTAGTTTTACATGTGTATTTATTAGAGAGGTTCTTAAATTGGTTTTGTGCATTAGATTTTATATATGGTGAAATCTATCACCTTTTTCCCTTTTTGTAATATGTTATTCATTACTTTCTTTGGAGTTTTTGCCAATACTGTACTGTACTGAAATTCGTGAACAGTGGTTGCTGTGTGGTGATGTTCAAGTCCTTCCTCCTGATGGAAATGTTCTTTCAGTTGTCCAGTGAGTTACATAGGATATCTTCTTGCATGTAGGTAATTGATCTAACAGCTACAGGGATATATCTACATAGATATATCTGTGCAGAAGTATAATTGTAGATATTATGTCTCTGATAGTTATAAATAGACTGTTTTCTGAAGGTTCTCAAATTGACATCGTCAGTTATTAGATTTGTCACATGCCTAGTCTTTTCCCAGGAGTTGCAATAAATGTCAATATCTAGTGTGCAGGAAAATGGGATGTGACAAGAATTATGTATAGAGACTATTTTTTTAAACGGCTATTACGGTGACATGTTCATTTAATGAACAAGAATTTCTAAGCATGTTTGCTCAGTCTGGAAGTTATAGTCAACTAAAATGAGGTTCTGAAGTAGAAGGTTTTGATGGTCTTCATGGTACATGGTGTTGGTGTGCCATCTTGTAATGCTGATAATGTATTCTTTGGAAGACCCTTCATGATGAGCTATCCATGAAATCTTTCCTTAAAAGTATTGATGTGTTTGGCAGTTCACAAAGCTGGATGGGCATGCTGACATTGCACACCTTGGACTTTCAACGGGAGGAATCTTGGTTTTAAACAGAGGAGTGTATTTGAGGTTGGGGTTGCTTCACAGTTAAGTCTCTTGATTTTATGGGTTTGAAATGCAGATGCTGAAAATAACTGTAATGCACTTACATCTGTTTTGTTTCTGCTGTACTAGTCACTTGTGGAACTTTACACTTGCCCTGAACATGTCTCAGTTTCCCGTGGCTACTCTTTTTCTGTGGCATATGGATTGTTCTAGTGTAGCTCATGTTGCATGGAAAAGTCTTGGAAGGCAGCTACAGATGGGGTGCAGTATGTCACGTTGGCACGGAAGTAATGCTTTATCTGCTAAATAAATAGCTGCCCAGCTCATTTATAATCTTCTGCTGTTTGATAGCTGTGTCAATTAAAACAGAGGAGTCTGCTGCTTTGGATACACTTCTGCCTTCTTCTCTGTGTGTTAACGTGTCAATCTTGTGTGCCCTTTACCATGGCTTTCTGCATTTCTCTTTGAAGCACTCTGCTTGTTTCTCTATCTCTTGCTGCTGCTCAGGACTTCTGCATGGTGTAGAGTTACGTACCCTGATGCTCACTGTTTGAATAGATTCAGCTGCCCACTTGGAACATCAGCTGTCTGAGCTGATCTGTGATGACTTTTCTTTAAAGGACTGTGGTGTGCTATGCTTATATCCATGCATGTTTTGAAAAATCAGTAAACTAGTGTACAGTTACGTTGCGTTATATTTCAAGTGTCAGTCATATAATTTTTGATTTGTGCTCAGATTCTTTTTTATAATAATTCTTGATGTAAACTGTTGGTAATTTGGCATCAGTTCAAAGAAATGTTTGTGCTGATGGATTTAAAAGCAATTTCTATTCCTGCCTTGCTGTGCTAAATGTCATAATTGTTCTGAAAATATGGATTTTTTTTTTTTACATTAACAATACTGTAGTTTGGTCTGTGTAGCTGCTTATTGATAGAGAGGATGTTGATTTCAGAATCCTTGCATTGTAATTTGATCTTCAAACTGTGTTTTGTACTTGGTGCCTGAAAATGACCTTTTGTGGTCCTGTCTGGAACCTGGAGTACTGTATATCCATCTGGAATGAGGCTGCCTAACATGGGTAGATGGACCTGCACTTGGACCTTAGATACCTAAGGCAAGTAAGAGTGCATTGTCAGGACAGAGGAGAGGAAGAAATACTCCAGCCACCTATGATTCTTCTCCTAGAGTATGCAGTTCCCCTCTCAGCATGGTCACTCTGTCCTGCTGCTGTGATTAACAGAACTGTGGGCTGCATAAACATACAACTGTACGCACCTGAACTGCAGTGGTAGGGTGTTCGTCAGGACAGTAGTACATCTACTGAACTGCTCAAAGCTTGAAAATGCAGCTTTGATATATCCAATTTTTCTTTCCTGGGTGTCCTTGCAAATCTTTTAACATCTGGGAAAAAAGACCATTAAAATGTGGTCTGTAACAAATGTCAGGAGGCTCAGGAAGAGAAAGCTCAGACGTTCCACATGCTCTGATTTTATTACTCAGGCCTTTTCTTGGTGGGAATGTCTGGGTTTTTTCAAGTGAGTTTCTTAACAGTTCACTTGGCTGGTGTCTGTTGTGATTTTCTTCCACTGTCAGTGAATCCACTTATTCCTGTCCAAGACTGTATCAGGTAAAAAA
>VZTZ01009411.1:2651-49328 GCA_013400955.1 Drymodes brunneopygia
AAAAAAAAAAGAAAGCATTTAGGAACCCATGGTATATATGGCTTGTTCAACCAGACTGAACAGAGAAAATGCTAATCTGAGTCCCACTTTCTTAAATGGACCCAGTCTTGGTCACTGTGGATATCATACCCATAGACACCCAAAGTGTCCACTCCTTGGTCACAGCAAATATCATGTGACAGTGATATCCTCCTGCCTTTACCTTAAGCTACTTTCAGCAGTAATAAACAGTTGTTACAGTCAGTTGTTAGTGAATTTTTTATTGTCCAGACAGTTATTCTCTACCTCCCCTGTCATAAAAGCACAACTCGGTTGAAACATCCCTTGGATCTGTTCTGGCTTAGACACTGCCTTTGGGACTACATTGTGTTGATGAACTAGATTTTAATCTTAATGGTAGCCCTCAAACTCAAAACAACCTCATGAGATTTCAGGGATGTCAGCATTCACAGCAGCAGCAACATAGAAACCAAATCACTCCTCCCCTCCCCCAGGTGCAATCTGGCTATGGCACTCTCAATTCTATTATCACTTCTGTTCTTGCCAAAAAAATGCCAAAAAATCTTTTAAAAAAATCACAGACATTAGTTATCAGATACTTCCAGATGGAGTTTTGGCTCAACATCTGAAATATTTATTAACTGACCAAAAATATTCTCCTGCAAGACAAACATTTTTATTTTTTAATTATAAAATCAAGTATTAAAGAAGCTTGGGTTTAATGCCATGTGCTGTCACAGTTTAATGGAGCCGGAAACATTTAAAATCAATCATCCTTACTGTGAAAATATAATCATTAGTACAGGTAAAGAAAGCACGTCCTCTTTAATTCAGAAGTCAATTTAAAATTAAATTGGCATAATGGTTAGACAAAATATTTTAGGCCTTAGAGGACACTGTTTAATGGTAAGGGTAGTAAAGAATGAATTTTTATTGCAATAGAACATTCTGTATAGCTTCTGGGCTTGCAACATCAAAAAAGTAAAAATGATCCAATCGGCTTTGACAGGGTGTTTGCTACATATGCATAAAACACTTTATGAATCCTGATCTTCAGGTTGATCCAATATCTGCCATCTTGGGAGCTGGAGAAGGCAATTCTGCTGACTTCTTTCTCAGAAAATAGACTGCCTGCAGAAAACTCTGGAGATACCCTATTCTATTAGCAACCAAATTCGACCTTGCTTGCAATGAATAAAATTAGAGTAAGCAAAGACGCAGAAAGTATCAAGGCCGAACTGCAGCAACATGCTGTTGGTCCAGGATCCCAAAGAACCCACAACCACAATAGTTAGGTTTATGTTTTTAGTGCCGAAGGTCATAATCAGCTTTGCAGTTTTCATATAGAAAGATGGTATGTAAGGAAAGGAACTGTTCAGCAAAACCTGTTATAAACAATGCTCACATGGCCCTGCCAGGTCACTCTGATTCACAATCACATCACTGTTTTCAGCTCAGAGGAATGCAACAAGAAAGGAAGCTCCTTACTGGCTACAAACTATTAAACTACAAAAATCTATAAATGATAAGATTCTAACAAGCCCTTTTGGCAAAGCAGCATCCTATCTACTTCACAGGTGACAACTCATCTGAAGAGGAAATCCAGGGGAAATCTACCAACCCACAGATTAATCTCTGTGACATTGTAGCATATTCCTAATAATTCTTCCAAAAACTGATCCTTCATATCCCTGATTAACCACATTTCTCATAAATGTAGATAAAATAAGGGTGAATGCTTGCCTTTCTGTTGACCTTGAGGGAATTCCAAGAAGTCCCAATGGATTTCTTTTAGGATGTGAAAACACCGATAAAATGCATATCTCAGTCAAGAAACACTTTTTAAAAAATAGTAAACCAACAAGCCACACTTTGGCCTTTTAAAAGACAGCAAATAATCCAATTGAGTAAAAGGGAAAAAAACAGTTTAAATTACTCCGACAAGACATGACAAACATGACTAAAAAGGAAAACACCCTTACGTGAAATCTTTTTCCGAAGTAACTCCAGTGGTAGATTTTTTAACGAACAAGCACTAGTGAACATCTCTTAAATAGATGCCAGGAAAATAATTCTAGGAAAGAATTTTAAATTCTGCAAGTGATCCTGTAATGACATTAGATTATCAGTCCATTTATGCTCATAATCTGTACAACACCGGTGAAACCTCAAGCTGCCATAATTTCATTTGTAGTCCTTAGTGAGCCAATTACACAAATTCCTTTTTACTTTTTTATTTAACCGACAGTCTTTAATGGATATTGATCTGATGGTATACAGTATATAAATCTGTCTCATCTGTGAAGAGGGAATGAAACAAAGTTTACAATTGACAAGACAAGCTTGAGTAGCTTAACCTAATCAATCTATCTAATCAAATGTCACTCACATTTACTGTCATTGTTGAAGTATCTCCTGCATTTAATACATGAACAATATTAACAGTCACCCCAAAACCTCTGAGGATAAAAGGCAGGCCTCAGGTTCAAACTAAAAATCTGAAGGACATGAAACAACACAGATGTAAATATATAATCAAATAAAAATTTCACCCTGTTTCTTATGGGCCTATGAGGAAAAACCTTTTCGATAATACAAAATAAATTAACATGAACAAGTACTATACAAGTTTGTGCATAACAGAACAATGGGATGAATATAATTAATGCTTCTTTCTGGATCCAAGCTGATTAAGACTAAAGATAATTTTTCTCTCATGAATAGTTGACAACTTGCAGGAATACACTGTATTTTGCTTAGATTTCATCCTATTCATCTACCCACAATAGGCTGCAATTTACTGTCAATGTCAGAGGTGTGATCAAGGAATGAATGGGCAGGGAAAGTCAATTCCATTTTGTCAAAATATTAAGTTTGGGATCAAAAAATGTGAAGATACATGTGCTACTTATTATGTTTGTCCTATTATTTTTAAATCATTTCTTAGAAACCAACACTTTTCATATGCATTTAGAAAAGCTTGCTTGAAAGGAAATGTTCTCTACATTTGCTTTATAACTATGACTCTGCTAGGATGGATCACAAGTAGAAAGAGTGTATTCAGTAAGTATTTGTGTCAGTTGTGAACTAAATTATTCACAAATAATTCTTGACATTATTCAAGTAGTGTTAAGTCTGAGTAATGACAGAGACCGGAAAGGACCTTGTTTTTAGCTGTCATGATCTATTACTACAGCATGTATTTTTCCAAGATGTTTAAGATTATGAACATCTCCTCTGCAGCAGCTGCACTGGGCTTGGTTTGAGCCATTAGATATTTCCTGGATGTGTGTTAATACAGCCAAAATCCATTTCAGGCTCTGTTCATAAAGTTCTAAGAAATAATCTGTAAATGTCTGAGCTGTTTGAATAAAACAGGAACTTAGATTAGCTTTCAGGGAACATCAACAGCCTCAAAGCAAAAGTTAATTAAAATGCCTTAAAAAGCAGCTCCACATATAGCAAAACAGTCAACAATTTAGGATTCTTTAATTTCATATGAACATTACATTTTCTCCAGCATATTCAGAGTTTCAGGAGAAATTCCCAACACACAAGTGTTTCTATTAGTAACTTTTGTCCCAAGGCATCTCTGAACTTATTGTCTCATCGTACTGGTGTTTTAGTACTCACATTCTCAAAGACAAACTTCATCTACTGTCTAGATATAGCTCATCCTTAACTTAGTACCTTAACTCTTTCACTGTAGATAAAATAGTAGCTTATTAGTAAGCATTTTGCCTCCATAAACATGGGCCATGATCTCCAGCAGCCTTGGTAGGTACTACTTTATTTATAGGGGTCATGTCTTCTCATCACAGAAGACAGGTCAAATCAAAGGACCCAGTTCTGTCTTCAGATTTGTAATCTGTCACAGAAATCAACTTCAAGCATTTTGCTAGAGGAATTCAAAGCATTACACACCTTGTAATAATTACAGAATGACTCTACCAAATCATGAAATAGCAAAATCTCAAAAGAAACAACTAAACCATCATAAGGAATAATATCAACTCAGCTGCAGATATTTTTCTGCCCCATCTGGTGCTAGAGGAAGCAGGTTTCCTCTTCATGCTGAGTACATAGAGTTTTGACTCATATTACCAGGAAGGCTGAAAGGAGAGGCCTCCCCCAAGCTTCTGAACTCATCTGGTATCTACTCACACAAAGACATCAATGTTCTGAGAGAAATTAGCCCCTGGAATGTTTTTGTTTTCAAAACTGTGTTCTGAAAAGGCAATGTTTGCCACACATCTGGAAAAAGTGCTCATAGGTTAAGGATGAAAATGGGAAAGTCTTGAGAAAATAAAACATGAAAAGGGGCAGACTGGGTGGGAAAACTTCTGCAGACTAAGTGAGGGGATGAAAGGGAACTACCCTATCAGGAGGATGTCTTGCAAAGAAGCTTACAAAGATAGCATTTTCTTCTGGAGCTTGGAGATGCTTCACTTGACACACTTCACTCCCCGCAGAGTGGGAGGACAGCTAACTTGAGATTTTATATGAAAGTGAAATCCTGGAGATATAAATACATAGAAAGGACCACAGAAATTTTACACAGAGTTGGTTGGGTGTTTTGGGTTTTTTTTAAGCTATCCTTTTTTGCTAGAGAAATGCCTTACTACATTCTGATTGTAGGGCATAATGGGTGGGAGAAAGGAAAGAAGATACAGAGACCTTAAGTGCCATTTTCTTCTGGCCTGCTTTTTTGTCTGTGGTCTTCCTGACTGTACTTAGTAGTAAACTGTAAGTATAAACAAACAATATGTGAGGTGTGCTGTAGTACATAATAGTCCCTTAATCAACAATGCACTGGCTGCTGCAGCCTTTCCTCGTCTATCACCAGACCTCAAACGTACCTGAAGTTCAACTGGGAGTTATGAATGCCTTTACAGTTCTTGCAGTCCTTCCAAATAGTCAAGTGCACTTTATTCAGAGTGAAGTTGATGCTCATTTCTAATAAGCAAATATTGCCATTGCTGGAAGAATCATCTCACTTAGATTTCCAATATGGTCTTCACAATTGATTTCTTATGATTTCTTTCTGACTATTCCCATCCGTAAAGACCTACCAAGGTCTTTCTGTTATTTCTGTATGTACAGAAAAATAAAACTAGGAGGAAATCCAGCATTTGTATAAATATGATCTGAAATGAAGTGGAGGGGAAAATATGTGCTAGTACTATATAAATACAAAAAATAAAGTTGTCTGGTAAGGCATTAATTAATAACTAGTAAGCTCAAGGATATTTATTAGCTTGCAGCTATTACTATAATGCAAGAAAAAAAATTCATCCATGAACAGGACTGAAAAGAAAGAAAAGGTCAGAAAAGCAATTTCCTTCCATCACAATCATGCCAGACAAGTTATCAATATATGAAAAGGACTCCAAGTGCAATGGTAAGTCTCAAGAACAGTTCTATCCATTCTGTGGAATGATAAATTCCACAAACAGGAAATTATCTAAAGCATGTAACAATACAATGTGCAGAGAGAAAAAACAATGAAAGTGAAATCATAGTCTATTGAAAACTCTCATAAAGATTAGTGGTTGACCTACAAGTCAAAGACTCTTGACAACAGATTTTAAGGCCAGAGGTGAGTATTAGATTGTCTGTAGGGAAAGGAAATTGTCTGCATGCTACAGTCTAAGCATTTTAATTACAGATCATTGACAGAGAGCCTATGTCAACTATATCATTTTAGGAAAACATGCACTTGATTTGAAGCAGCAAGATACAATCTACCGCTTTTCTAAACAGTTTGTTCTCTTAGTATGTTGGAAAATGCTGATCTTAACTAATAATTAACTAATCTTGTATTCAACCTCATGTGCACACTAATCATAACTCACCAAAAATCAAGGAGATGCAAAAAATGCTTGAAATGCATTGCATATATGTCACTTGTATATGTTCATATTAAGGCTCCGTCACACATAAATGTTTTACTTTACCTAAGAAGGGAAATGTAGCTGAGCCATTATACAGAGAGAAATTCTGTTTTGAGCTGTTTCCCCCTACTAATTTTATTTATTTCACAGACTTATTCAAAACCCGGATGGGAGAAGAGGACAATGTACAGAAATTGTTCCTTCTAAACATTGTTAGCAGAGATTTAACATCAGCTGACAACCCAGAGAAAAACACCATTTCCTTAGGTCTAATTCCAATCTGAACAAGAGGTTCACTGTGAACTATGAAAACCTGAGATATTCCTTCTTTCACATGCAGAATAGCTTTTGCAAAATGAAAACTAGCATCTGTTAGTGGTTTTAAACCTGTGCTAATAAGTAAACCTCAAATATTTTCCTCATCTGTGTTGGACTAGTATATCATATTTCACTTCAACCAAGTGCATCAAGTGGATAAATTAATCTCTTTTTCAAGCTACCACAGAAAAGTGCAAAGGACTTAAATCCACCCCCAGCTTTATCTGCACTAAGATGCAATGTATTCTGGTGATTGACTCAAATTCTCTTTCAGTATTTGTAGAGATTTAGACACAACAGGACTGACACAAGCAAGGTTAGCCTGTTCTGAGGTATACATATTCGCTCTACCCCCTTTTCTCTGCTGTGAAGGCAGAAATTGGATTAAAGTCAATCCATCCTGCAGCTCCAGCAAAAATATTTGTCTCCTGGCTGGTGTACATGGAGCATAACTCTTAATCATCTCTTTCTTGCCTCTGTTATACAAACTGGTTAAGAGCATAGCCCAATTACTCCATGCTTTAGTTACCTCCAAAAGGTACAAACCAGAGAGAGCAACAGAAAAACTGGATTTATTGAAACTTTTCCAAATGTCAGGCCAGGGCCTTAAAATATAAGGGGTTGAATTACAGAAGTGCTGGACCCCATCTGCCCCTGAAACCAGCAGAAACCGCTTTTGCTCACTGTCTTGAGAATTAGGTCACTGCATTGTAAGTTATTGTGTAATCTTTGATTATGTAAGAAAAATCATTCTTCCTTTCCTGCTCGAAATGTGATGCACTAAAAAATGGTCTGAAGGAAAACATTTCCCAGAACATAACAGCAAAGGCATCAAGATTGTCCCTGTCTTCCAGAGGTCTGCATGGGGATTAAATGGCATATATGCACTGCACCTCAGGGAACAGCAAGGATAGCTGTCCCCTCAGCAGCTGGTGCCAAGGGGAACAGGAGCCTAACACAACAGGCAGACCCAGTGCTGGCGACAGGAACCACCAGCATGACAAGGAGAAAGTCCAGTCAGTGACAAAAAACACTGGGGACAGAGAGAGGACTAGAGACAACACAACACACCAAAACAAGGAGTCAAACAGAACTGACAGGTTCACATCAGGAAAAGACTAAATTCACAAACCTGAGCTTAAATGAGACCATTTTAGGGGTGCATGCTTCAGAGGAGATAGGTCAGGGCAGGAAAGCCTATTAGCATGCTCTGGGCTCTGCCACTGTAAGATACTGTTGCTGCCTCTTACTGCAATAAGAAGGGAAGGAATTGAGAAAAAAAAACAAAAACAAATAAACCCAAAACCCCTCATTTCTGTGTCTGTTTCCTCTTAAGCTTAAGGTTTTGTATTGTTCATCTTCTCTCTGCCTAGGACACAAAGTTTACAGCTCTTAGAGAAATTAAAAGAAAAACACAGACCTAGCCCTTTAAAAAAGAGAAGCTCAAATGAAAATAGTCCTGCAGGTCATCTCCCTAATGCCTAAATTATTTGAACTGCTGTATATCAAAGCCAACAAAATTGTCTCCTTTAGTTAGCTGTGAACCACTTGGGGTAAGAGTCCGAAAATGTCAGAACATTTTATATTTAGTCTATACAAGTGCAGATTCAACGGCATGTGTGGGGAAAATATTTTTTAATCTCTCTCTATTTACAGTGAACAACTGCATGCACAGCAGCTTTTTCTCTACTTGAATTTTTTTGACAATTAATTCCCAGTAAGTATAGTTTAACTGGTGATAACATCAATAGGAATAGCATTGTTGTCAAGGGTTCAGGAGCTTACAGTCTCATTTCATGTCTGACTGAGTTATGAGCAATCTCAGGTTACAGTTAAACCGTAGTTATGGACTGTATAGCTTCAGTTTTTTAATCATGAGTAGACCCCACTACAGTTCAGGCCATTGCTAATTTTTCCCAGTACCATCATTGTTACAGGTGTGACTACACGTGATTCTTGGAAGAATACACAGAACATGAGACAGCTCCCCACACTGTAAAGATCACAAATATTATCACAGGTTAAAAAGACTTAAAGATTTAAAAAAAGTTTCAGGTGTGTTTTGGTTTTGATGTGTTTTCCTCTTCTAACACTTCATTTATAGCCCCGATCAAAAGAGAAATACTGGCTATAACTCATGTTTGAAATCAAAGAAACAAATACAATGATTATGCCTTTTAAAGGAGGGATCTTGGCATAAAGTTGTGTTCTCCTCTTCATGAAAAACAGCCAAATTATGCCAGATCCCTAGCAATCTATCAGTAAGAGAGATTGATTGCCAGGGAGAGATGGCAGAGGAGCCTCTCATGTTCCATGAGGTGGCAGGCATCTCTGCCACCTATTCACAAATAATTTCTTGGTTGGTACTGAAGCACTAAAAGGCAAAATTATTTTTGCCATCTTTACGCTGAGGATTTTGACATTCTGCCACTTTCTCACTTCCACGGTTAAAACCAGTTACACTCTGGCATTAAAGAATCACAGAATCACTGAATATTCTGAGTTGACAGTGAAGTCCAACTCCTGCACAGGACAGTCCAAAGAATCACACCATGTGTCTGAGAACACTGTCCAAATGCTTCTTAAGCTTTGTCAGTCTTGGTGCTATGATCACTTCCCTGGGGAGCCTCTTCCAGTGCCCAAACGTCCTCCGGGTGAAGAGCCTTTTCCTAATATCCAACCTAAACCTCCCTGACACAACTTCGGGCCACTCCCTCAGTCCTGTCACTGGTCACTAAAGAGAAGAGATCAGTGCCTGCCCCTCCTCTTCCCCTCACAGGAAGCTGTAACTGCAATGAGATCTCCCCTCAGTCTCCTCTTCTCCAGGCTGTACAGACCAAGTGACCTCAGCTACTCCTTATGCAGCTTCCCCTCCAGAGCCTTCATCATGCTCGTGGTCATCTGAATGCTCTAATAGTTCAATGTCTTTTTTGTACTATGGTGCTCAAAACTGCCCCCAGCACCGGAGGTGAGGCCACCCCAGTGCAGAGCAGAGCAGGACAATCCCTCCCTTGCCCGGCTGTGATGCTGTGCCTGATGCACCCAGGCCATGGGTGGCTCTCCTGGCTGCCAGGGCACTGCTGGCTCATGCTCACTTTGCCATCAACCAGGACCCCCGAGTCCCTTTCTGTGATGCTGCTCCCCAGCCTGTCAAATATCCAGGATTCCCCATTTCAGGTACAAAATCTGTCGCTTGTCTTTGTTAAACTTCATACAGTTGGTGATTGCCCGGACCTCTGATTTGTTGAGATCTCTTTGCAGAACTTGTCTTTAAGGAAGTCAGCAGCTCCTTCTAATTTTGCATTATCTACAAACTTGCTTAGCGTCCTTTGAGTTCTGCATCCAATATGTTAATGAAGATACTGAAGAGAGCTGGGCCTAAGCTGGAGGCCTGCAGAACCCCACTAGTGCCCGGATGGCAGCAGCACCCATTCACTGTAACCCTTTGCAGCCTGCCCATGAGCCACTTGCTCACCCATCACATGATGTTTTTATGCAGATGAAGGGTGGACATTTTGTCCAGGAGAATATCATGAGAAACAGTATCAAAAGCTTTGCTGAAATTCAAGATTGCATCAACTGGCTTCCCTCAACTAGGTGGCTTACTTTGTCATAAAAGGAAATCAGGTTTGATAAGCAGGACTTTCCCCTCATGAAGCCGTGCTGACTGATGGCTGTGTTGTCCTTCAGGTATTTTTCAATACCCCCTGGAATAATCTTCTCCATAACTTTACCAGGCACTGAAGTGAGACTAACAGTCCTTCAGGTATTTTTCAATACCCCCTGGAATAATCTTCTCCATAACTTTACCAGGCACTGAAGTGAGACTAACAGTCCTTCAGGTATTTTTCAATACCCCCTGGAATAATCTTCTCCATAACTTTACCAGGCACTGAAGTGAGACTAACAGGCCTATAAAAATTAAACCCATCTGGGTTTTTCCTGACTCTGCTATGCACTATGTCTCAGAAGTCAGCCCCCAAAATATTTCACAGAATCAGACAGAAAGATTTAGGCTGGAGTTTGAAGGAAATGTAAATATAATTCTTCATTTTCTTTATTCGCACGGAATTATCTGTTTATAATGGGATAACAAAAATAGGGACAGAGCAATGAAGAAAAAGTAACAAGATAGAAATACCCTTTCTATTTTTAAGGAAATTCCCTTCCCAAACCTTCCCAAACCTACCCTTCCCTTCCCAAACCTTCTCAAACCTTCCCAAACCTTCCCAAACCTACCCTTCCCTTCCCAAACCTTCCCTAACCTTCCCCAAGCTTTCTCTTCCCAAACCTTCCCTTCCCAAACCTTCCAGAAACCTTCCCAAACCTTCCCAAACCTCCCTGGAACCTTCCCTTCCTTCCCATTTTAGGACATGACAGAAATCTCAGACTTCTCTTGTAGATGCTTTTCCCCTCCTAAGAAAGCTGCAATTCATGAAATTTAGTGTGACTCCAGAACTTTTTAGGACAAATAGCAGATGTCACATAATCTTGAGAGTATGTGTCAGTGGATACATGAGAATCCAAGTAGGTGTAGGGAAAAATCTTCCTGCCTAAGAAGAAGATGGTGTAGGGAGTGTGACATGAGGTCCAGCATGTTGGTGGGCAGCTACACTTCAAAGGAAGGAGGCTTGAATGAAATAAGGCAAAGACACATTTGATTCTGAAATGAACTTACAGAAAGCCATCTTGCCTCGATGCCTTAACAATTTTCCTAAATTTTTTATATATATTGTATTCATACCACTTTCATGTTGCTTTTACGAAACACAAGTGATAAGCTTGCTTTATTCCTCTTCAGAGGTACTTTTGTGTCCAATTAGTTTGTTACCACGGTTTGCTCTAATTAGCCTGGAAATAGGCATCATAATTAATTACACTGTACACCATTCGAGAGGCTGGAAATAATTAAATATGTTTTCATTACTCAACTGGCCTGGAAAAAGTATATACATTTCAAGCACTAGTCCTGAAATGCTCTTTCAGATGCTGGCAGTCAGTTGCAACAAAACTTTCGAAAAAGCCTGACTGTTGTTGGAAATACACAGCAACAGTCAAAACAATGAGACATATGAAGAAATGTAAAATATACTCTTTCTTTAAAGGAACCCTATATCTCTGTGGAACATCAAACAAAACAAAAACCCAAAGAGACTGTGTGAAAAATATAAATTTAATAGCAATGAAAAATACTTAACATAGACAATAATATATAAACAGTGAAGTTAATTGAAATGATAAATACAGAAAACTTTGAAAATCAAACCAGAAATTTTTTTTTAGATTGGTCAAGTGATTAAAATTCAACAGTTTCACCACAGAATAGTGCGCTGTGATATCTGAATAGGATATCTTTGTTAAACAACTTCATTTTTGGTAGTCCTGCCCTAAATGTCCTCTGATTCAGCTGGAGCTTTTTTTTTTTACCCAAGGCCTGTGTCTACAAGGGATTTAGATGAGTTCAAAAATGGGCACACAGGCTCCCTGCAGGGAGGATTCATTGGGCCAGACCCCTCACAGCAGCACACTAAAAGGCAGTCATGGCTGCTGGAGCCACTCAGTGTTCTCCAGCTCAGCAATCACTGGATAATAATTAGCCAGGAGGGAGACTCTGTGGTCAGGAACTCATCAGAAATGTCACTCATGCCTATGTCCCAGTGGCATGTACCTGCCAGATCTCATCTCCAGCCCTGAGCATCCTCCTGGAGGGAAAATCAATTTGTTCCTTTCTCTGAATCACAGAAAGGGTAAGGTTGGGAGGGACCATGGTGGGGTCATCTGGTCGAACCTCACTTTCCTTACACTGAGGTGGGCAGATTTCATGTTTTACTTTAAAAATAACCCACAGAACCAAGTCATCACTACGGAAGTGTAAGCTTTTCATTTTGGACAGCCAGGTCTGTCCTGAATTGCCTGAGATATACACCTACGACCTTCTCAGTTGGTCTGCTCACCTCTGCTGCAGGTGCACCAAGCATTGGACACTTTGAGACAGCCTCTCGCAGAATTATCACTCTTTTACATGAAATCTGAATCGAACAATAAAGAGTTTTTAGAAAATCAACTCTTAGAGGTGTGGAGGAGCTGGAAGTTCTGTTTTGGGAAAAAATTTCGACATATAACAAATAGTCTAGACTTCAAATCCTCCAGGAAGGTAAGTTTTAATAGGGGTGACATAAGGGAGGGAAAATTCCTGTGGCTGGTTAAAGTGTTGCAATTTACAGAGCAGGGAAAAAACCCAGAAATAGAAAATGCAAGTAGTAAAATCAACAGCAAAACTTTATTGTTATGAAAATGGTAAAATGAGATTTTTTTTTAACATTGCAGTGATGTTTTTTCCCCTCAAAATGAAATTTTGCAAATTGCATCCCATATAAGAAATGTAGTTTTGGAAGAATCATTAACTTCAACCAAATATGATCCCATCAAGGTTTCTTTGACTTGGACTATTTCTTTGCTCTTTCAAGAGAGTCGTTCTGAATAGACACAAAATTTAAATTTATGCCTGCTTGTTGTCAGAGCATTTAGAAAGGTTATCAGGTGAAACAGAAAATTAGAAGAAAAGCTCTTTCTTCATCAGGTACTTCAAACTAGGTTGTAGAACCTATTATCTCCAAAGGTTTGGGAAACCAGGAGATATGCTTACTGTGAACATCAGCAGGAATTAGTTTGTTTCAGCTTGCCTTCACAAATGGAACAAATCAGATACAAAATTTATTGCTCATGGATTTGAAATTTTGACATAACCCATTCCTTTTTGAAGCTAAGACAAATGAAATTTAACCACCTCATAAAATATTTTTCTATTTAAAAATGTTATTTGTATGAACTGACTTTTTCTCATGACTTGACAGCTATATTAAACAAAGAGAAATTTAAAACTGAAACAAATATGCCTTCATTGTTGTAATTTAAACTTCAACCAGTAACAAATTCAAATATCAACAATGAAATGTATTCAACCTAAAACAATATCAAGATTAGAAGAGGCATATTTTTTTTGTTCATTATGTTAATTTAAATTTCTAAACATGATTGTTTCAAATTATTGACTTACACAAATTAAACATATTTTTACTTAATTGAAGCCATTCATGAGCCACCAAATTCTTTATTGAAATTATGTAAGGAGAAAAAGAACTTTTAGGTAAATTTTTGTTTTTATTTTACTGCAATGAGAGTGAAACTGTATAAAAGCCTCCTGAACCAAACCAAGCAAGTTTTGGTTAGCAAGTGAAAGCAAAGTAGCCGTGCCTTAAGAATGATACCTTTAGCTGTAAATACTTCTGTTTATTTTGCAGTTGAAATACACATCTGTGGTGAATAGGTGCATTTACCCAGGATCTAACTGAAAAGCCCACTGAAATCATTATTTTCATTGACCTTAAAAGTTCATTGCAGTCTGATGACCTAACCTGTTGATAGGCAACTGTTTTTGCTTTCACATGCCCATTTATATCTAGAGAAACATGCAACAGATCGTACAGAAGCTGCTTTACTTTTAAATGCAGTAGGTAGCAGCTCAATACAAACTCATTTATATGTACTGGATAGATATTGGCTGTTATTTCTCTGCCCACTGATACACAGCAGAATTAATAGAAAAATTAGGGATGATAGTATTGTTATTGCAGACTTTCTATCTGAATAATCATGGTGTGATTTACCCTAGCAGAACCATAAATGTGTTATTTGGTGATTTCCTCTTAAAAGTATAACTTGACAGCAACGCTAGATGAGCTGGGTATAATAAAAATCACCCCATTGCATTTGTTTCTGTCACATTATATTTAAAAAAACCCTGCAATTGACAAGAACAATAAAAGGCTATCAGGTTCTAATTGCTTCTGTATTGAAGGCACTTTACAAAACTTGTGGCTTCCTGACCTAGTCCAGTAATGTCAAGCACAGCTGATTGGTAACTTTATTGAATGTCCATGTTTCCCTTAATGAAAGGAAAATGAGGGCAAACTGAACATCATATTCTAGTCCAGCAGCTCTATGCAAAGTTGAAAACTTCAGGAAGAGGTTCATACTTTGACCTCAGGCTGCAGGTCAGAAATTTTTACTCACCTTAGAGTCAACAGAGTCCATGAAACAAAGGAAATTTCTGACACAAAGTCCTAGGCAAGCAACAAAACTTTAACGCTTCAACTTTCAAAGAGTATTTTTCAACCCTAATTTTACTCTTAAATGTAAATAACAATCACATAAAATTCCATCTCTTTTTGCCCTATGTGAGGTTGAGGCTAACAGCCTTTTCCCTGTTTGCTGGAAGACTGAATATAGTGGTATTGATTTCAAGCAGTTTGGAGGATGAGAGGCTGCTGAACTGAGGCCTCTGCAACAGCAGAAGGTGGTGTTGGTGTTGTGACAAGTAACACAGTAGCAGCAATTTAATGGAGCATTTCCTTCTGTACATTAGTTAAAAATTAATTTAGAACCTGGGAGCCTGATTCTAATTTCAAGAAAATCAATGTTTAGACATGCACTGAATTGTACAAGTGAGAGATAAACTTCCAAATTATTGACTGCTGCTGCTTATGTCATCTGTTTGCAGTTCAGGTGTCTGGTTTCTTAAGGGATTTTAGCAAGATTCAAACTCTGTCCTTATCTCAAACTCTGAGCAAACTCAGACATAATCTGTACCACAGAAGGACCAGTCTGACAAGCCAAGGCGATGCCTCACTCCCATGGCACTCTGGATTTTGTAACACACGGAATTACACTAAATAGCTGACGCTTCACCTTTGCTCTCCCAGCTGTTCAGAGCAAGCAGATCCAGTTCCAACTGTGCTAGATCATCACTGCTTCTCTATGCTATTAACAGGAGGATATCTTACCTAGACAAATAGCCATGGCTCCGACTTCTCAGTCATCTCTCAGTCTGCTGGTCTTTCAGGATCTCCTTATTGCAGTAGCATGATCACAGACATGATTGCTTAAGGCTAGGAAATATCAAGGTCTTGTAGGAAGAGGAAATATTTGCCATTGAAATGAATGATAGTCTAGCTTTCTGAGACAGAAAAGGCTTCTTTTTAAATAAATTTAAAAAAAGTTTCTGCTTTAAAGCTTTTCTGCCTTTTTCCAACTGTGGTTGGTTTAGCTTCAGAGACCTTAATAAAATTTATTCCCCTTGAGGGTGGTTGGTCACACCAATGTAGCATCCAGATTTTTCAAAACAAAAGTGGTAATATTAGTATAAATATGATCTATAGTAGCTAGGACTTTCCAGTTGTAATGTGAAATCAAATTTGCACAATTAGAACACTATCTTTAGAGGCAATAAAGTCAATTTTGTTGCTCACGTTCTGAAGAATTCTGGTTTGTTTTTTTCTTTTTCTTACTCAATCTCTTTTGGTGTGATATTAGGATTAGGTGTGCCCCAGTTTAGTAGATCAGGGTAGCTCTGTATCAATCACCAGAAAAGGCAGGCTTATGCTTCCTAAGAATTTGAAGAAGATTGGATAATTAGCTGCAGACTGTGAGCAGAAGAGATAATTTCTTTGCAGAGCAGAGAATAATAAAAATTCACTCCCTTTGTTTTATTAAAATATACATTTTTTAAATTGTTCTTTTAAATTACTGGATGGTGAAAGTAAGGTAAACTGACTGAGGCATGGAGAAAAACAAAATAATTCTAATGTAAAAGATCACAAAAATAATAGGAAAGGATTCTCTAATTTTTTCAATGGAGCTGGTCTGAAACCCATAAATAATTTTAAGCAAAGTCCAATATAAAATAAGCCTAACTTTTATATTAACTTATTCTGCTTGTTTTGTTACTTTATCTGCTATATTTTTTGTGTAATTACATGTTTAAGTATCTCACCAGCAGTATGCTCTTAGCTATAATGACTGCAAGTAGATATGAACAGGTGTGGGAGGAAAATGAGATTTTATGTTTTGTAAATAGGTAGTTTGCCTTTTTACTGTTTCTTTTTAACCTTAATTCACTGCAACCTGGCCAACATATTTCTGACAATCAAAATATTTAGTTTTGCTAAATTTGGATGTTTGTTCAGTTTTTTTGACCTTCAGAAAAAAGGTAATTTTGTTGAGTAGAACAAAAAGTTACATGTAGTTTCTTGCTTTCAGGATTGATCAAGGCAAATGCAAGAAGGGTAGTTCTACAGAACAGTATAGAGACACAGCAAAATTTATTAAAGACCTGCTTTCTTAGTACAATCTAACAGCTTCCTCTGATCTGAAGTTCAAGGTCTTCCTGAGTAGCAGGTTTTAACTCATGTTTATTAGCCTTTCATAGATTATTCTTCTTTGAGTCCGCTTAATGAGTTTTTAAATTTATGTAAATTTTTGGCATTGGCAAATACTTTGGCAACAAGTTGCACAGATTAATACGTTTTTTCTGTAGGAAAAAACCAAAACATGTTGTTTGGTTTGAGCCTACTATATGAAAACTTAATTTGATTTCCATTGCTTCCTGTATTTAGAGAAGCAGTGAATAGTCATTGCATATAAACATGCCTTCCCCAGGCAAATAATGCTGCTTTAGATCTCTGTAATTCCCCCCTCGTTGTTGTCTTTTCTGTCTTGTATAATCTTAATCCATTTATATGTACTTAATATAGAAACAATTTGTTTCCTTAATTAGCCCTCTCTCCTGTCAATGCACTTTTTTTTTTATTATATCCCATTTTAGGTTAAAAAGATCAGAAAATAATTAAATGTTGAATCAGTGGGCACTTAAACAACATGTATGGTAATACAATGATGTTTTCCTTTTCATACCCAGTCCTTTTCCTAATACTTCCTAGCACTCAAATTATTTACATTTTTTTGGTTTTTTTAATATCAGAACTTAACAAGATTAAATATGTCAAGACTTATAAAAGATCTCCTTTGCATTCTAGGGAGGAGATAAGGGGGGAAAAGGTTTAACATAAAATATTTAAAATGTAAATCTACAAGATCTTGAAATAAAAAAACCCCATTTTTTTCAAATTAGAATCTTGCTGTAGAGTGAGTGATCTAAATAAATGCAAACAATAAAAAAGTGCTATATTTAGTAAATTTAGTAAAGAGTTGAAAGAGAACTGTATAAAATGCCCTGTGCAGAATCCCTCCCTCACAATGGCACAATATTGTATCTGGATACATTTTTCAGCAACTGTGATGTGTTTAATTTTTTGCCCTAACATAAGAAAGCCTTTGGTTCTCATAGAAAGTTACTACAAACAATAAACAAGGAAAAAAAAAGCCTTTTGTGGACTCCAATTTCCCATTTTAGAGAATGGAACTGGATTAATTAGCTTGTGCCAGCATTCCCATGTCTTTGCTGGGAACAAACTGTCTCACTGCCTTGCTCTCTGGAGAGCTTACTTGGCTCCTGTTCTGCCCTTCCCCACTGTGGAATTTGCACCCCCAGCCTGTGCACAGGGGAGCATCACCCAGGATATCAAAGCTACTCACATCACCCCCACACACAGCCCAGCCCTGCTTTCCTGGCCATTTGCCTCTCCACACCCAAAAGCAAGAAGGAAGCATTGGCCCTCTTGACTAATCAGAGATGTGACTCCTCTTTTTGAAATAACTGATGCTTTTAAAAGAATTTTTTTCCCTTCAAAATCTCACTCTGAATGCTCTGACTTTGTGAATCCTATTTGCATGAATGATATTTCAAAAGAACTGCAAATGGACTTTCCATTCTTATTTGAACCACCCATTTAGATGAAAATAATAAAAAGATTTTTCAATTAAAAATAGAGGGAAATTGGTTAGGTGACACTCAAGAGTTTTATCAGGTCTTCAGTGATCTGTAAAAAGTCAAATATTTGTCTTGTAAAGCAAATTCCACAGCACATTCATCACCACTGTTCAGCTCTAAGAGATAAAATTTAGCTGTGGGAGCACAAGGCAGAAGTCAGGGCTCTGGCGTGTCATTGAAAATACAGGTGCTGAATCTCTTCCTGACCTAGAAAATGTCACTTAACTTTAAGTCCTTCACCTACCAGATTTAAATAGACAATAATTACTGTTACATGTATCGAAAGGAGCTTGTGGAAATCATGTTTTACCTGGCTAATATGAGGGTGTGCAAAGGAAATGGAGATGTACTATCTTTTTCTCTCAACCTCAGGATGTTTAGTCATGTATGGTGATGTGATCTGACAGGGACAGCAAATATGGTAAATGCTCATCTGCAATAGTTATCATGATTATTACCTCTGCAGCAAGTACAGAGCACATTTTAATGCAAACTGAAATGGGACTGGCTGCATTTTTCTTTTAACATAGTAGCATAAACTGAAATTGTTGGTAGATTCCAGATGCTGAGGTGCTGACCTTGAGCTTGACAGCAGTTTCCCTGCTCCTTTCACCATATCACAGCCAGCATTCACACGCCTTTTGCCAATGAATGGGCCAGATACCTTTGCTATCATCCCCTTGGAGAGGGTCTCTGTTGTTGCTGGCCACCTAAAGGAAGGACATGGGTGTCCACACACACACAGACACACACACACAAGCTGCTGAAGACAGGGTGTGTTTGAGGTCTGAGGAGACTGAAGTAGATAATTCCCTTATGCAGTCAGGGTTACCCAGTGAAGATGTTTTACCTCCATGATGTTTCTGAGAGGGAAATCTCTAAAACAGGCAAATGAAGGTCTTAATGGAACAAGCTGGCTTTAGTTAGCGTTTATACTAAAGCCTCAGCACACTGTTCCAGCAGCATAAAAGACTATAAAATTCAAATAGGTTATATTTACAGCCACTGTAAGGCCTCTTTACAGTGTGCAAATGATAGAAACAAGAAGGAGGTATGCCTGCAAAGTACTTTGAAGGGAGCCTTCTTTCGTAAATTGGAAAGCATCATAATCTTTCGACTCACTGTCTCAAGAAGGGTTTTTTCAGCCTTTCCTCCTTTTGTTGTGAGGAAAGGTTTGGCTGCAATCACTTTACACTTATGGCTGACAAGAATATATGGCACTGCCATCCATGACAGTGTCCTCACTAACCTGATGAGCATGCTGGGGAGGCTTGCTCTTGCCAGATCTTTCACCACCCCAAAGGCTGACAAGCCTGTTGTCACTCACATGTTTTGGAGCGTGGCAGATCCAGCATGGGGGTTGTGGATGTGGGAAGCTGAAAAGTTACAAGAAAAGGGCATAAATTAGGAAAAGAAAGGAAAAAAAAAAAGGAGGTATTTCTTACTGGTAGTATACAATAAACAATGATCCACAGTGTGCTAAAACTCTCTGGTAAAGGAATTGTAAATGCTGTTGTAATGAACAGTTATGCTTTAAGCATATCTCTTACTTCCTTAGGCCAGATTTGAAATTCTTTTTTCAGTCATTAGTGCAGGTCTTGAAACTGATACGATTTTTTTTTTCTTCACTCCAGATAAAGAATTGTAAATTTGGCCTTTTGTGTCTGTATGATTCATTCCAGCAGTGTCAAACTGAAATCTTTAATGTTTGGGTTTGATAACCTATTACATACAAGCAATTTATCAAAAGCATTATTAAGTTAAAGGCTAGCTGATTACAAAAGATTTTTCTCTTTGAATGACCAAAAGTGACACAGTAACCAAACACACATACTCTGTTGTGTGCAATTCATCTATATGACAATTTTATCTCAAAAAAAGGAACAGAAAAGGGATAAATAGGTCAGACACTCTGAGTCCTACTTTCCCATCAAAGTTGCATAGGGAATGAAGAAGCGCTCATGCAAATCTCTGGCATGACAGACCCACCAAAATCACTACAAATTAGAGGGCAGCCCAGGAAAGCCAGTACTCCAGTATCAAAGAGTACAGAGGAAAGCCACTCCCAGAGTCCTAGTTATGTAAAAAGAGGGTGCTATTTAGAAGCCTCACCCTTAGAGGAAATCTGATATGTATAAATTAACTTTCTTAAGAGGAAAGAACCTTGATAACTCTGTCAAGGAGGGCTGTAGATCTGGATGTTGGAAATAGGAAGCAAGCGTGGCTGAAACACCACAGTGCAGTGGTTCACACTTTATGTTTAATCAACCTATTTTAAGTTTCTTAAACAAGGATATCATTAAATGTTCCCTACCGGTGGCACACCTATTTAACACTTTGGGGAAGTTCTGCTCCCCAGTCTTGATTTAAAAGATCCTTGAATTTACTCAAGTCTTGCAAGAAAAATCAAGGAAAAAATAGCAAAATAAAAATAGATATGTGAACACAGATTTCCTAAAATTATGTTAAAATTGTATATATTAAGATAATTTCCCTTCAGAAGATATGAAAGCATGATCTTGCCCTTGCTGCCATTAAAGTCACTGGACTAAAAATATGTCATGAAGTGCCTGTAACCTTATCGTTCTGCACCACTGGATTTGTGCTGCAGTTGATTTCAGGCAAGTCAACCCTTATTTCTGACCATATTTAGTTAAGAATTAGGGCCACCGGTGGTAAAACCCAACAGGTTTTGTCCACTATTCCACTAATGAGCTATTCCAAGGGAGAGAACTTGAAGGGAAGTTAAAGAGAACACTGACTTGAGATAGGTACATACAACCACCTGTCCAGTGAAGCAAAAGTGCTGAGGTGTAAATTGGTTAAAATTTCTTGGCTTGGAGAAGAAAGGATATTTGCAGCATGAGGTCACATGGCCCTCTCTCTGAGCAACAGGTATCTTCGTAAGAAATCTGTGACTATGCAAAGAGAGAACAGCAGTGAAAAACTTTCAGAAATCATGCCTTTAAATAACTATAAAAACTTTCTCTACTGAACTTTTTGTAAGCCATAACTCACCACACTTTTTCAATCCTGGTTACAAAATTACGGTGCTATTACTTACTAAATGTTGAGCTAATGCTGAGCTAATGTTGAATGCATGCTAGCACGGTTCATGAGGGTGATCCCTTGAAGACCCTCTCTGGGAGATAAGAGTAACCAGAGCTATTTAATAGGGAAATGAAGCAAGCAGGTGAAATAATTTATATAAATATGTTGTATATAATTATCTCTCTCTGCTGAGGTGCTTGATAAGTTGATATTTTCTGCCTGTCTCTCTTTATCTATGCCACTGTGCCAAAAGGAGCAACATCAGTGTCTAATAGCAATATCCTCAAAGGTACTTTTGTGTTTCGGAATATAGTTAGAAATATGTAGAGATGCAGAGTGGCTGATTCCTAAGCTTTGTTTAAAAGTAGAATTCAGATCCTATTTTTTTACTCATGGGCACAAAATAGAAAATTTTCTCTGGAGAAAAGACAATGCAGACATGGTTCTTTGGATATTACTTATAGCTTAAGAGTTCAGCAGTGCTAGGAAGAACATTATCTCTATGGGATCAGAAGTTCAGAGCAAAGTTCAAGAGACAGCTTTTGCTACACAGAAATTTGGAGCTTATTTCATTCTTTCAGTACTTGCTCACTGTCACAAGAACGTGACATGAGAGCAAAGCCATTGTCTGGGTAGGGAACAGTGACTGGAATCCCTGTTTCCATCTATCTGTGGTGTCCCTTACAACTGATACCCTTTTTAATTGTCCCTAGACCCAGAAACTGATGTTGTTGTGCTCATAATTAACATGTGTAGAGATGCTAAGAATTGCTCAAAGACACAACAGCAAAATAAGAACTTGCATTCGTAACCACAGTTTATTTAGGAAAATTACAAAGATGCTGTACTAAGAAGGCAGAAATTACACCATGAGAAATACACTGGGCACAGAGATTAACCTTTCAGGAGTTTCATAAATGTGTCAAGTCTTCAAAATAGAGTTACAAGTTCTCTGTGGAAAAATTCTAATGAACAAATTTATAAATATATTTCTAACTTCCTGGAACTCATGAATTATTTCTCCATCTTTCACAGATGCAGGCACTGGTGAAATGGCTAATGTAGTTTGGTCTATAAAACATAACTGGAAAATTCATTGCTGCAACAGTGTAGTGTCTCTTTAGTTTTCCTTTCCTCCGTCTCCAAGTTAATTCTCATTAGCTTCACCCCAAAGAGAGAGAGTTTCAGTGCTCCTGAAACATCTGTGGCTGTTCCTGTCACAGCATATGCCTTGTGCTAGCTGTTGTCTGCTTGTGTCCTTGGTAGAAGAGTTTTATGCTTATCCTGTCATCTTTCTGAGGCAGCTGAAAACATACCAAGAGGCAAAAATCACAGTTCAAATCGAAGTCAAGCCAAACTCTGAACTAATGATTATCCGAAGTAGACAAACAAGGAAAGATGTCACCACTGACATTCACATTACCCCATCTAATCTTATCCAAATAGTCAAGAAGGGAAAGAATGAAGAAAAGAAAGACCTCCTTATACTCTACTTTTCCCCTTCTTAACTTGGATGACCAGGGTACACCCTGGAAACAGTGACAGCATACTGAATGGATGGCTTGCATGCAGTGCTGTCAGGGTGGGATACCAGGCTACAACAGTCTGGCTGTACTCTGTGATTTCTGAGGTTCTCTACCACGGCTTGGGATCTGATTTACTTGACTGGCCCACTAATTGTCTTTACATGGAATTCTGAGGATAAATAGGTGAGTTTTAATGGTGAAAATTTTATTTTATGTTTTGTAGATTGGTGTCACCTACCCTTTTCATTTATTAACTCAGTGATTCCTGAGTGTGCAAGTTACTAGATTCATTTAAGGAAATTATTCTTAAGGTTACAATTTTTTTTCCTGTGGTAGCAGAGAGGTCCAAACTTCAGTCTTAAGCACCATAACCTGGACCAAAGAAAACTAAAATATGGTCTTGGAATCATGCAGTAATTTGGGATAGAAGGGACATCCAGAGTCCACCCCTCTATTTGTGCTGTGAAATCAATATTTCTGTAAGAAGTCAGTGACTGACATGTGGGGGGATTTATCTGTGGTTCCATACATGTGAGGTCTTTTGTTGAAAGTGCTCTGATCGAGCTTGATTGTTCCTTTTTATTCTGTGTAATAAAACAATACAGATGGAGCTCTCCAAATAAAGAAAAATTGCTCTTCTGTGTGCCTAAGTGAAAAATACTTCATGGAGTTTTTAATGGGATTAGCTAATACATATAGAAAATAGATCTTTCCTGAGAACCATGTCATATCTTTCAAGCATATATTACAGGCACAAGGAAAAGGGAGCTGGAGAGAATCATGTTCTTCTTAGCAGTGTATGGTTGTCATTTGTTGCTTGAGATATCAGATAAAAGAACAAAGGTTCAGCAAGATCATAAGTGGCATGGGCCCAAACCCAAAATGCAGCCATCACAGTCTTGGACAGGAAAAAAAGATGGAGAGTAGGAAACTTGGGATATGACAGACCCATTGACTATTTCATTTCCCTTGAAATGCAGACTTTTCTGCTTTTCATTAAAGACCTCAATGAGTATTTCTACTTTGAGAAATGTCCCTTTGTGTGGGACAGCTGATAACTTCCAATCAATTAGACTAGACCTTAGAAAGAATCCTCTCTTCCTGGCTTGCTGTGACTCTGATCTAAGCATTTCCTAAGTAAATACGCTTCAGCTCACTTCTCTTTTAATAGTACCAATAGTGACCTTTAGAGCTGAAGCCAAACCAGGTGGTGAGGAATAACATTAATACTGCTACGGTGGATTACCTTGTCTCATTCCATGGTGTCAAATGTGAATTTGATGAACACAATAGCAAAAACTTGACCCAAAAGAGACCTGTCGATGATCAGGGAATGTGCTGTTTTCAATGCAGGTAACATCATAAAAGCAGAAATAACTCTGCTTAATATAAAGATTGAGAGTACATTAACTATTCATGAACCAATCAACGAGGTTGTAGTGTGAATTGTTCACTGATTCATATACCATTTTTATTGGATTTTGCTCTGCATTAGATTCCTTTATCTGCTATTTTTAATTCTTGGTTGAGAAAACTGCTCACTCAAATTTCATGTGCTTCCAAAGGCAAATATAGATAAGAATTTCTTTGGATTTTAGACATATGTATGGTGTTAAAATTCACAGTGATGCATGTTAGGGAAGAATCCTGTTCTCATTTCACACTTCTGACAATCTGGAGCACCTCTTTTTACTTCAGTGAAGATACAGTAGTTCAGTCATAAGAGAATGTGGGTCCTAGTTTTTAGGATAGCTTTGTACCTTTAAAGGTATATTTTTCTTCACCCTAAAAATATGCATCCCCTGAACGAAAACTTTATACAACAGTCTACCCTTTAAAACAAAAGTAGAAGAACAAAAGGTTGGGATTATGTCAATATATAAACCTCAGACTTTATAAAATATTTCAAATTATAAATGTGTAGAGCTACCTTAGCAAGGTGAGGTACCTTTGAAAATACTCTAGCAAAGAACCTGCTCTTTAAAACTGTTCTCAAGTAAGCCAGAATCATAGTCCGTAAGCAACTATGCAATAAACATCTACAAATAGCTATGCACTCTCTTTGTAGAAAAGAATCCTAGCTGAAACAAGTAGATGGATTTGGCAAATGTTGCACGTTTTTTGCATATATAGGAACTTCTTAAATAAGTGGGTAATGTTTGAAGAAAATGCCTAATTTACCCATGCAAGGGCTATTAAGGCTTCTACAAAGCAGAAAATTAGTTAATGCATTCAAAACCTTGTTGTTCTTAAATTACATAGCATTGCTAACAGCTTAAAGACAGTTATTCAGGTTTACAATTCTTTCCATGCCTGATACCAGTGCTGATGAATTTAGTGAAAAACTGTTGAAGATGTTTACTTAAACTGTGGGGAGATGAAGGTGTTCACAAATAGCTTGTAATTTTGTTTGGTGAATTCTTGTATCTTCAAATTTAACTGTCAAACAGAAATGAATGAAAATCTCACCCTACAATTCAGATAGAATTTTAGTCAAAACTTCCCTAGAAAATTGATTAAATGAAGCAGGAGAAAGAAAAGGAAAAATTAATAAATCTAGGTAATGAATTCTTTACAAAATATTTTTAGGGCTTCATCTTACAAGACTTCATAGTCTGATCTACTTCCTTAACTCATATATTAATATGTGCCAAGGTGGATCTCCAATGACAGTATGAAATAAATTCCATTATTCTTATTTATTTTCTGTCTTTCTTCATGTTAATTGTGAATCTTAGAGATATAATGTGGTATCCTCAGGTATCTTGTAAAAAACAAAAGTGCAGGAAGAAAAAGAAATATAGAAACATCTCCTCTGCACTCAAAAGAGTCATGGCAAGAGAAGTATCTCCTTGGGCCGCTGCCATCATCCCAGCTCTACAGCTAACACCAAAATAGCACAGTAACTGGAGACATAAATATCATAGATAATTATATTCCCTTTAGTTAATTCCAAAACTACAGCCATACTTTTCAAATGTCACAGTAGTGCTGGCAAATCAACACTTCCACGCATTTGACTGTGCTGTGATGAGTTCTCAGATCAGCCAGGGCTACCCTGAGCCTGGCCCAGCCTCACCCTGCCCCAAGTGATCCTGCTAATCACAGCCACTGTAAGAGCCCCTGTGGGGGCTGAGTGCTGGTTCCTTCAGCTGCATTTACACCACAAACTCTTTCCAATGCCTTGCTGGTTCGTAGAAAATTGTTTCAGTGACATTTGCTGCAGCTATTTGCTTTGCTGAGTCAGTTTCCCTTGAAATAAAGATTTACTGACATGAACATCAGCATTAAGTCCAAGTGGCCTCATATTCATTATCCTCTTTGAGGATATACTATGTAAGTGAGCTTGCATATTTTCTCTTTCTTCTAAATTTATTCCTCGTACTTCATAATTCTTTTTTAACTAAGAGCAACGTGATAAACCCTTATTTTGTCTTAAGTTACAAGATCTCCCAAACTCTTCTTTTTATTTTTAAACTCATACTTAGTGGCATATTTAGCCTCAATTATATTTTTTTTCTTTTAAAACACTTGTTTTAAGATATAATGTTAACTATTTTGATATAGAAACAGGTAGGATATTTCTTTAATTATTAATTAGGTAAAGATTTGGTTTTCTGTGGGGTACAGTTTAACCATGAGCTGAAAATGGATCATAACTGTAGCCACCAATTAGGCAAAATTTTTGATATCTTCATGTCTTTATTATTGAAAGAAGGACTTAGTAGATGAGTTAGGTGACATTAATGTTCATAATTTTAGAATGAATATTACTATCTGAGAAATGTGCATGTGTAAATTCAAGGTTGGTTGCAAGACTTCATTTAGAAACAAGAGAAAAAAAGGATGAAAATTATAATTCTAATCAAGATGAAGCTAGTTGTATAGAAAGTGAGTTGAATTTATATTGGAACGCATGATCATTCCAATATGTAACAAAGGATGACTTTCTTTGTCTTGACTACAGTTTCGGAAAGCATTAGTTGGATTCAGTCCTGCACCAAAAAAGCTTTTGGCTGCGCTGCAAAATCTTCTTAGTATAAAGTGAGATTTGAATGCAAACTGAAATAGCAATTTAATCCTAGAGTAGATTTACTTATTGTGGTTAGCTACCTATTTACAGTTTAGCTGTGGGAAAAACAAAATAAAATTTAAAAAAAACCATATTGTACATAGAAATAATAGCTCATATAACGGCTAAGTTCTTTCTGTCTATAAACCTTAACAATATCTAAGAATAATAAATTTAGCAAAAAGCATACATATGGTTTCATACCCATAGGAATATTTTATCATCTCATGTAATTAAATATATAATTATATGACAATAAGGATTTGATAAAGGCTTTCTATCAAAATGTGGAATTAAAGAAAAAGAAAAGAAAGCAACAACAAAAAAAGACCAATTGCAAAAAACAAACAAACAAACAAACCCAAACGAAAAGCCAATGTTTTTGAGCAAAATGAACAACACTTGCTGAAATATTTTTTGGCCAGAACAATTGCATCGGGTTTTGCCAGTAAAGCAAAGGCTGGATACATTTTTTTGGTTTGTTTTTTTCACACTTTAGCTATATATGCTCCAAAACTTTCCAGAGAAGCCCAGGCTAAAGTCTTCCCAGAGTCTTTATTAGGACAGCTTATTTCCCCATTACTTCTCTTCCTTTGTTCTTTATGCTTTATCCCACTATTCTCTTTGTACCTCAGATGAACTTGAAACTTGAGTCTTGCTTATGTTATAACCATGATCTAAGGCTAAGTATTTTGGTCAGGTTTGGGGAGGGTTTGATTAGTAAATTGATGTACTATCAGGAGAGGTTTTAAGGCAGTAGAAACTAAGATTAATAGATTTATGGTTATTTATCCTGCAGGAATTGCCTCTGTACTGGTAGTGTTTCAACAGACATGTTTCAAGTCGTACAATTCCAGGAGCTGACAAGGTTTTACATAGCTCACTTGGCAAAAGAGCAGCTTACCACAGGGTATGAGTGTGAAATTACAGCATCGTGGTAACTGCCAGGTGCATGTTCTTATCCCACTGAAAATATGGTGGAGCTTTCCTCTTACCTGCCAGCTTGTCAAACAAGGCATCAGGGCAAAACATGCAGTGTGCACTGGATGTGAAAATCTCCCCAACAGAAAGCAGAGCAAGAACCAGAGATGAGAAGAGTCATTACAAGTAACTACAAAACTGCTGGGTTCACAGCTAACTACAAAGAGGAATGGGAAGCATAGCCTTTAGTTACTTATTTATAAACCCCATACTCATTCCTCAGCATGCAACTTTTATCACGCTTCTTCTATTTCCTCAGTGCCTTTGGCCCAGAAAGTCTCACAGAATGCAATGGAGCTTAAGCAGTCAAATGCAGACATCTTTACTCAGGGGTACAGAGGGGTAGCACGAAAACCAGCTGAACATTAGAAAGTGCTCATACAAAGTCTATTCCCTCCTATAGGTAATACCTTCTCACTCTGCCAGCTCCTCCACATGTAAATCACATCAATTTAAACTCCATTTCACTGACTTATACTCTAGTAAGTGAGTGTAAGTAGATCTTAAGGTGTCTAACTGTGCATAAAGGACTCTAAATTACACATTTTATGCATCACCTCTGAACTTAGCTCATAAGTTTTAAACAAAAGCAGAGTAATAAATCGATAGTTTGGAGGAGGGAAGACATGAAATGTGTGCCCGTTTTGGTTTCTCGAGGTTATCACTGTATTTCATCAAAACTAATAAAAAGGTCCTGCTATTTTACTTGAAACTATTGAATTCAAATTGAGATACACACCAAATTCTTAAAGCAATTATTTAAGCAGGTACAAAAAATAGAAAAGCATGAAAGCACTAAATAAATCAAGATTTGGCTTGCTTTTCTGTTTCTGTTTTTTTGTTGGGTTTTTTTGTTTGGTTTTTGTTTTTTTTTCATAGCTCAGGTTTGAGTCGTCCCTAAAAAAATTCAGAGAAATACATGTTATTTTCTGTTTTGGACCATGCTCTGAAATCTCTATTGTTTGACTTCATTCTGCTTCACTGTAGATTCTATAATGGAATATGCATTTAAGTAAATTGCTAATGAGATTTGTGGCAAGGCTATGAGGCTATGAATAGCATCTCAGAGTCGGTAAAATAGTATTTAGAAGCAGTGGAATCTATTTATTACCAAATTACTTACTCCTGAGGTCAATTATTGCTACAAACATTTAATTAAATGGTGATGTAAATTTGATCAGCCTACTCAATACAAGCAAAGCCTATTCTGCACTTTGAAATAACAGAACTATCCTTCCATCATTCCAGTTAAAATTAATTGGTCTCTTGGAATTCTAGTTACAGAAAATATGCAAACTCCCTAGTTCATCTTCCCCAGAATCTCATCTCCATTAACTTAAAAGTGTACTAAGAATGAGGTTTCTCACAGCAGAATAAAAGAACAATGTACTTCAATAATGGGAAAAATCCTGAGGGTTATATCTTGCTAAGGAGAGTTGTTTTCAGGATTTGTTTTGCCTTTTTTTCCCCCTGAGTTAGGGAGAGGGTATTTTAAAGTATGGTGTGGAGCTGGAAGGAAAAGAGAAGCTGAGAAAGCCGTTATTATTAGTGCTCTGCCTCCACAGTTTTAAAACAGATTCTGGTACTTATGAGAATGGGGAATGGCATTGCTCGTGACTTCCTCCCTGATAACAAGTTAATTAGATGCCAAATGCTAAATGCTGGATTCTATGCATTCAAAGGGATGCTTTGAAAACAAAAGAATTTGGCATCTAAATAGCCTGTGTTTGCTTCTGGAAACATTTATTTATTTTAAGACCTCAAAATGATGACAATCCACAGAATATAGCACTCACATTTTAGAGTACATATTTCATCACAAAGGTCTTCTATTTCAGTTCATTCTCAGAAATGATAATTATACACCAAACTTACCCTGCTAGAACTGCACTGTACAACTATGAAAAACCAAAAGACTCTCTTTTATGCATTTGCTGAACCAAAAATTTTCTTGAAATCCCTTTGTTGAAAGAATGCCCAACATGATGAATGACACAATCTTTTGGTCTCCGTTCAGACAACATTTTCAGTGAAATAAAAGATGTTTTCTGGTGTAGAGCACATCAATTTACCCCTGGTTCAGCTGGTCTGAGTTAAGAACAGTTAGGAGGGAGACATGTGAGTGTCAGAACCAGAAAGACAGAATGAACTACTCGAATTCTTGAAACACTAATGCTGCATTACATATCTGTCTTGTATAGTGTCCCTAACAATAACCCGAAGGAGGTGATGAAGTGCCCTTTCTTCAGGTTTGCAGGTGACAACCAGGAGGGGAGGAACAGTCAATAGCGTTGAGGGTGGAGGGACCCAGACTTGCTGGAGGAATGAGGCAAAGAGGAGCCTTATCAAATTCAGCAAAGACAAATGTAGAGTTCTATACCAGGTAAGCAATCAAAAAGAGTATGCTGACATGTTCATCTGGAGCAGAACACATGCCAGGAAGTGATGTTTTGTTTTCTTCACACTTCCAAAATCATCTCCCAGATGTACAGTCTGTGCAGGGCTGGAAGGAAGAGTCAGATCTTTTATTAGAGTGCCAGTTTAACTTAGTTGGCAGCTGGGGTTAAACCATGACAATTAGAAAGTTGCAGACTTGTTTAATCCAAACACACTAGGATTATATGGAGAGACAAGTTGTATAAATGTTGAATTTGGCTTAAAGATTGTATCAGTACAGACAGATCCTTGGCTATGTAAATATATTTATTTGTGTATACTTTGCATTTGTACAGTATACAATGTATATATGAAGATCTCTGCCTATGTTAGAAAGAACTAAGGAAAAATTATTTTCACAAAATACTGTGTTAAACAAGGTAATAAAGCAAAAAAATCTTAATTTGCATTTAACACTGAGAAGTGATTGGTTTGCCCTGGATTTTCATGGTTTGAGAAATATGTCCAAGTAAAAATAAAAAAAAAAAAAAAGTGGCAGGCTACTGGTTAACAACACATTGATTCTAAATTAATAGGAAACAGCATTCAGATACCCACTGCTCCCAAACTTGCCTCCACCCCTACCTCACATTTTCAGTTTTTGTAGCTTTTATTTTCCTTTCAGCCTTCTTCTCACACTTCCACTGAAGGCTGCACAAATAGTGTAAATTATCACGTTCCCTGCATTGTTTTCTTTAGGGAGTTCTTTTTGTAAATATCCTTCAAATCATTTATGGTGCTATGAGCCATCATGTCACTCTTTCACTCTGGAGAGAGGAGCTGATGAGAAGTGAGAGGTCACAGACAAAGAAAACACAACATAAGGCAAATCAATTATCTGGATGAAAGCAGTGGGAGTTGATTAATTTTAGAGGGCCATCATAATCCTTCCTCAACACAGGACCAAAACACTGGCACTGCATTCCCAAAATGTAAAACAAGTCACAGCCTTCTTTATTTCCAAAATGCTTTTCTGCTCTGGCAGATGACCAGAAGGTATCTACTGAGTTTCAGAGACAGTAGAAACCTATTGTTTACCAAAAGATAGGGAAGGACTTGGATTATGTGGCCTAAAACACTGCTGAACCCATTCCAGTTTAAAATTCTTTCGCCTCAATTTGACTAATGAGGAATACTTTCAGTGGCAACTCCATAGACCAGTAGACCCTCTTCTTGATCAGGAATTGTGTCACAAGGTCCCAAATATAGCCAGTCACCCTCTGGCTCCATACGTCTTTAACTTACAGCTCTCTCAGGCCTGTTACTCTCATAAACTTCCCTGGCAATTGTGGCCAGAGTAGGAAAGCCAGAAACCACTGAATCGGAGTACTTACTGTTAGGTGGAGAGGCTGAGCAATAACCAGTTGAGGAGAGCAGCTCCAAATGATGCTGTCAGATATTCAAGAGAAGAGAGTTTTTGCTTTCATCTGCCATTGCTAAGCAGACCTGAGAAGGAGGGCTGCAGTTTTCCTTGGTATACCACGTGCTGTGTTTATATATGAAAAAAGCATTGGTGGTAACACAGGAGGAGAAAATTTTAAAATATATAGCTTGTGGAGAGGAAAAAGAAAAAAGGAAAAGCATGAATATGTCATTTCTAGAAGATGTCTGAGAGGTATGGCCATTTCATCTTCTACTTCATACTGTTTTTGCCCATAGGCAGGTTGGGATGAAGTTGAAAGTTGGCATCTTTTGCTATCTGTCCTACAGGGGCAGAAACAGCTGTATAAAATGCAAGAGCAGAGATTAATGGGGGCATTTTCCCTGACCCTTTTTCATTTTCTTTTGTAAGTTATAACAGCACAGCCACTTGTGCCTATTACATTGCACTTTGTGATTTAGGGCTTGAGATCTGTGCTAAGATAAAAGGAGGTTAAGGAATGAAAGGGTAGGGGAACGAAGGAGGGAAGAGGAGTAGAAGAAGAGAAAATCAGACAACATGAGAAGAGTTATGTCCTTTGAAGCAATAAATAAGTCAAAGTTAAAAAGTAATAGAAATAGTTAATCCATAGCATACCTCAGCACAGATGAATAAAACAAAAACCTCAATGACACAGGTGGCAGCAGTGGCACAGTCAATCTATTGGCAGAAAGGAGGTGTAAGGTAGCAAAGGGGATAAATAGCAACAAAGAAGAGACAGTCAGTAGGCCTGAGTGTGCTATAGCATTTAGCAGAACAAATTACAAGACAGAAAAAGCAAGCTGTATAAAAAATGACAGAATTTTCCACAGAACACCACAGAAGCAGAGAACATGGGAAGTCAGAGATTAAGTCTTGTCTGTGGCCCTGAGGGACAGAAAAATGGAGTTTGTTCTAGCTGGTGCAGTTGGAATTTGGTTTTTCACCAGTTTCCCAGGCAAAACTACAAACCTGTCCTATTCACATTGTGTTACTAGCTGTTTCTAATTGAAGTTCAGAAGTTTTTTCCATTGCTATGTTATACTCTATGCTGATGAAGATCAGGAAATATACTAGAAATAGAATTCCTCAATCTTTCAAACACAGGTGGCTGCCAGGAGCCTTGGATAAGTACCTATTTCTTGATTGTTTCTTGAGAATGAATGGCAGCATTGATAACAGGTGATGTATTCTCTGTTTTGGATGGAAAATGAGAGAGTGGCAGCTGGGATATGTAGGTGGGTGATGCTGCAGTTGACAAGGAACTGGTAACCAACAAAAGAATGGAAAGAAGAAAAAAGATTTTGCTACTTAAGGAAGTTAAGAAGGTGAATCCATTTTGTATGTGATGAGAAGGTTCAAATGTCATAATATGTAGTAGGGTACAATAGCTGAAAATTCAAGGTAGACAAACTCAAATGTGTAACTGGCATTGAAGATAATTAGCCACCATGATGGATTATCTCACTATGTTTCCAAGCTATGTGTTCTTTCTCAGTTAAAAGTTACTGGCTTAATAAAACATTTGAAAATCAAATTAGGCATACTCTAGGAATGCTTCAAAGACCCCTTAGATGATTCCATTGTTAGTTTAAAACTATAACACCTGTTAAAGATTGGTTTGCTTAATTTCATAGTACACTGCGTATAAAGATACAAAGTATTCCTAGTATTTATAAAATTAATTGTAATGAAAACAACATATGAAAAGTTAAGAAGGTTGGTGAAGTATTTGTAGCTTTTAATCTGGCTTCTGCTCTTTTTATTAAAGGTATTTAATAGTTTGCACACACTATCAGAAATTTCAGTTTTAGCGAAAGTAGAAAATTAATTACAGAGCAATATTAACATAAACTGAGTCTCAGCAGATGTCTTGTGACCTGATATTATTTCTAGTCTAAAGAATTAGCAAACACTAAACAGTGTTTTGTTCACCTGAGCTCAAGTAAATAAAGTTCCTAGGCATCTGACACCTGCTTACATGAGGTAATGATACCACTGTTAATCTGCCTGACTCTCTGCTAAACGCAAAAAAAAATGAACAAACCCATCTACATTTGTTTTCATTTTATATAAACCATCATAGTTTCATTGATTCCATTATACCAATATACCTCAGTTAAGAATCTGAAACATATAGGATATACTATTTTATCCTTCTACAGTAACCTTCTGTCTGATAACCTTCACCAACTCATAAGAAGGATTTCCTTGTGAAGAAAAGGATGCTCATTTGTCCCATTTTACAGATAAGGAACATGGTATCTGTACAGCCGAAAATTAGTGTTTCCATGTTTACTGCTTTCAAAGCAGCCTACTGAAATTTGAGTTTTTTATCTAATTTATAAAGCACCCTCTATAACCCAGTTTTGCCAGGTCTTTTAAAATAAGATGTAGTAAAGATGATGAGGCTGGTACCTAGGAGGAAAAAGACAAGCATAAGCAGTTGTATGATAGGAAAAAAAATAAAGGAATATTTTAATTAACTAAAATAAAACATGGTGCATAATAAAACCAAGTAGGAGTGAAAATCATTAGTAACAGTCCTTATCCCCTTCTGGCCACCAAACTAACAATTATCAGCTGGTGATTTTAAAGAAATTAGTTACAATAAGTGCTTTTGAGTTTTAGCCTATGTCAAGGATAATGTCAAGAGCATAAAAGATGGATTAGGAAAAGGTATGCAGGCTGTTGTGGTGTATAACAGATCCTCAATACTGAGATTTATCCTGCCTTGCCGGGGAACGTTAGTCTTGCAGATAAATAGTAGTGTTGACTATAAACTCTTGCGAAATGCAGAAAAAAAAAGCATTACCAATATTTCTGGGCTGAAACTGCTAGAAGTTTTCAAGCACACCTGGTAATTTAAAAAAATTAAAAGCAGAAAGCAGCTAGCAAGAAGTAATGGATGGTCCAGGAGCAGTTAATGAGGAAGAATGCAGACAAGTGCAGGAAGATGTATAGAGCATTCAAAATGCTAACAGATGACAGACAGTTCAATGCAGATAAATGAAGTGCAATTATGACTTTGATGAGCCTTCGTGACACAAGACTACTCTTTGTTCGAGATAAAATATGAGGAATATAGATGAAAACAGATAAAAAAATGGGAGGCAAGTCATTGTGCATCATTAATGACAGATAAGAAACAGAAAGAAAAAGACAAATCAATGCATTTAATGAATCTTAATAGTCCAATTGTCTATGTCTCTGGATTAGTACATGCATGCTTCATAAAATATGATCATTTAGAAAAAACTGAGAAACAAAAAGGACCTTCTTCACGTTCTTTTAAATACAAGGTGTCTAACTGAGCACTCAACTAGAAAAAAGACCATCAGTTTCCCTGACTTCTGCCTCTTCATCCATAACTTTTTTAATCAAGATATGTAACTTGAACAATTGGCCAGGTGGTTTATGGATTTTTTGCACATTTCTCTAAAGTGTCAAACAACAGCATGGCAAGAAGTAGCAGGGTGTTGGCACAGCTATACCAATTCTCTGATTCATTGCATCAAAAGTTGTGCAGTCAGTGTGATCTGACTTAGCTGACTCAATAGAGTTTGCTCTGCAACAGCAGGAGACATTTTTTGTCCATTTATCTCCAAATACAGAATTCTAGATTTGTGATAGTAACCAAATACGTAGAAAGCAATTTAATGGCCTCTCTTTTAGTACAACTACAGGAGAGATATTCCCAAAGGATCTACTCACATGTCTCCAAGAACAGATTTCTTAGGAAATCTTCTCACAAAATTGAAAGTCAGCAAACCTGAAATAAGCCTAGCTAAGTCAAATAATTCTATCAGAGGATAAGGTAAGTGACAGTAGACAACGCCCTGAGGCAATGAAGAGTTCACAGGTACTGTCTGCAACATGCTCCTTAGCTCAGATATCACATGACACAAACATTATTCAGCATTTCTGGGCAGTTTAAAATATAGAAAAAAAAAGTGAGGAGGGATCAAAACAAAAAATAAAAAAATGCAACCTTAGCAGTAACAATAGTGAAATAAAACCAAAACTGTTAACTCCAATCTTCTCACAAAATTGAAAGTCATGAGATTCAAAACCTGCAACTGGAATGGAAATCATGATGGCAATCTATGACATGATGTGGAATTCACTAGGAATCCCTTCCAACAATTATCTTGTTCACTTACTTTGTATTGGTTTGTTAATGGATTTGTTTTTTGACTTGTTTCTGGTTTGAGGATTTGCATTCTTGAACGTTAGAGATATTTTTTTTAAGCTTTATGTTAGAACTGTGACTATTGACTCATTTGCAGTGGGGAATCAAGCAGCACTGGTTAAAGTTATTACCTCCCCCAGTTGTCTACCCATCCCTTTCCTCATTTTCCCGCAACAGGAAGACCTTTTTTAGACTGGCAGCAACCCAAAAAAAATGGAAGTTGGAAATTGACCCTGGTCAGTACCAGTACATATTTTGCTATCATCTGCAGAGGTTCAAGAATACATCTCAGTAATAACTGCTGCAAAAAATGTATCTGCAGGAACACAACAGAAAGTTTTGATCAATAATTGCTCCTCAATTGGGATGATTGCAGAAGGCTGCATTTCTCAAGCAATAGCCTTACTCTAGAAATTATCTCTGTCACATTATCATCAATTATAAGAAAAATTATAACACAATTATTCAAAATGGTAACAGTGTATCTCCTCTCTGAGACTGTCCAATCTCATGCACAACAATGAAAAGACTAAAAAAAGAGAAGCACTGATAGCATCTGAAAAGAGCTTAAAATTTTCTTACATGTAGGTGAAATATTCTCTCTTTCAAATATGTAATGCAACAGACTATCCAGTATGGATTGGTAAAACTAACTTTTGCCAGAGGAAAGAGCTGAAGCTTGTGTGTGAGCCCGTGAAATGGCCCTTCAGAGAGCTGATGTTATGTATTCATTAAGTTTTACATGTTTTTAGTAAGTCAAGTGAGGAGTTACTGGTGACTAGTGTTATAAATCCAGAGTCCTGGAGGAACATATGGGTCCTGCCTGGGTCCATCCTTCCACAGGAACCCCCCTCCCCACTCCTCTCCAACTCTGCCCTGGTGCAGGGGCATTGTGTCATCATGGAGGTGACCAGATGTAGTCACTGCTGGAGGTGTGCAGGTCTCCAGTCCTCTCTTCTGGATGGACATTGGACAGGCATGACAGCCAGTCTTGTCTCCAGTCCTCTATGAACTCTGAATCTGAATCTCCAACCTACCATGTCTGAGAGTATTAATGAACCCTGTACCAAGCCCCCTTTTTTGTCCACCCTGTCTCCCTTCTGCAGGACTGGCTGAGGGCATTGTCTTTCTCTGGGATCACCCTTGACTTCCAGCTCATCCTCCCTTTTTCTTGCTGTTCCCTACACCAAGTCCAGCAATAAGCTGAAAATTATGAGAATGCTAAGACTGGCCATAACAGTGTTCAATAGCCAACAATGACCTTTGAGAGCAGAGAAATCCAAGGACAATGACAATCGAAGTGTATAGTTAGCCTATTTTGTTCAATAGTGGTTAAGAAAAATTGTGTTTGACAAATGCAAGAAACAACCTCCAAAGATGTTTCTATAGTGAAACCCCAGCTTCTCTGAGCTTGCAGAAATCTGTCTCTCTGATGAACAAATGCTGACGAATATTCATATGCTTCAAAATTAAAATGAATGAGCCAAAACCTGAAAAGTCTCCTCTCCCTAACTCATTGTTTGGACTTACTAAAGTTCACCAATAAATGATTACACACTCAAGCTGTTTCATTCTCTCCAGGGAGGATTTCGCTGTCTTCTCTAACCCTACCAAAAAAGAATAGCTTAACTTCTTAGCATTCTTTTTGCCTGAAGCACAGAAAGGAGGATCATTTTATGATGCAACTAAAAGTTCAGTTTATCCTGGGGGTATATTCTTCATAACTACTCCACCTAGGACATTTTAAGTGTGGTATGTTTAACTAAATAATCTCATGGTAGATTTCAAGTGCAATTTGTCACCACCAAGTAAGCAGAATTAACTGAATAGAAAACTCATCATGAACTAAGCATGGGTCTGTTTGAGTCAAAAACAAAGAAGAAACAGACCTCAATTACTTAATTATAAATTCTGCAAGACAATTAAATATATATGTACACATGTGAACCAGAAAAATTATTTCCTATGTGCTGTTATCTTTGCATATAGCTGGGGTTTTATATTAAATGATCAGTACTCTCTCAGAGGATGAATGTATGTAAGTATATATAAAAGGTAAAATTGGTCTTTCCTCAGGGATTGTTCAAGGTCATGAGAATTGCAAAGACTATTGAATGGAAAACACAAGAATTCCACAAGAGGAATGGAATTTCCTAACAATGACTCCTAGCTGAATTAAGTTCACCCTAAATTTGCAATCCTGGTGCAATTCTGCAGATGGGTTTTCTCACCAAAAGGTTCCTTCAGCATCCCATCGGTGAAGCAAATTTAGACTTTCCCAGTTCTGCTATACTGTTGGAATGAAATAAAAATCTACTGGCACTAGGCACCATATTCTTCATAGCATAGATTAGTAAGCAGCCTCATAACTTTTAGCACTGCATTTCTAGTGCAACATAGCACATGTCCCTCTTAAATGCAAATTCCTTCTCTTTCTGTCAGCAGGCCATGCTTACCTGGATGGGTACCCTTCACTGGCTCAGTAGATCTAATCAGAACTCCGTGTTCCTCCTGACAACATTTCCCTTAAGTCTAAAAGGCAGTGCCTTCCTGTTCATAAAGAGATTACTGAAATGACATACAATCTCTTTTACTAAGTCCTAAGAAAAAAGTTTTAAGTCTGAACAAAATTAATCTGGTGCCCTATGTTTTGAAAGAGTTGAAGTTGTTGACTGCTGTGACAACCTTCCTATCCCCCTCAGTCCACAAATCTGTGATGTGGGTGCTTTGCACTGCTAAAGAGCAAGACAAATGGTTTCACAAGATATTTTCACTGCCTCAAAATCCTCTTGAAGACCTGAAAGTTTACTGCCAATTTATCAGGATTCAAAACAGATACCATCTGCCTAGTCTTTTCTTTTTTCTTTCCTTTCAGGTAATTGGTCTGTACCACGGTGACATGTTTTTCTGCCCTCTAATAATAGCCCCTGGAAAGGGGACCTCTTGGTGCACCAGCATGCAAAGATAATTGCTCATTTATTTCTGAGTTTGGAGGTGTAATCATGTGGCCTCTGCTTCTTGAGCCTGCTGGTCAGGGTAGCATTTTTATACCTTTTTCTCTAGTTAACTGAAACCAATTTTCCTTTACATCTATTCTTTTTACAACAATAAGTTCTAAAATAAGTAAAAAAAAACTAGGAAAAGCTTTACCAACTGATGCTACGAGTTATCCGAATCTAGGGATTAATCCAAAACAGGCAAAAATCAATAAATTTCAATAGGAAATATTGTATTCTCAGTTGTAACCTATTACACATAAATAGCTGCTACTGGAATTGAAAGAGGGTGAACAATTGTCAGATACACTTGAAATATTTTGCAATACTGTAGAACAAATTTTGCTAACCTTGTGTAAAGTGATGCATGGAAATCAAGCAAATATAAAGCTATGCCATGAGCCTTGGGGTCTATATTATAAACTGTAGCATTTTTTTATGTTCTCTCTTTAAATAATATTGAGAGATTTTGATCAGGCTAATCCTTTAAAAATAATGTTCTCCTGTCCAACTTTAATATATTCTCATAATTCTAATGTTCATTCATGTTTAGTGTGCTGAAAGAAAACTGGCTCCTCTTTGATCATTTAGAGGCACTCTGTCATAACTGTAACCATCCCCTCGAAAATACAAAAAGTCACAGAAATGGACTTGACAGAGACAAAAGTGAAAGAATGATTTGAGCTTGCCAAACCTGTAGATAAGAAAGTACAAATAAATCTGATTTTTTAATCAGTAAGAAATTGGGATGAGTGAGCTTTTGAGCTCCCATGGGAGATTGGGTAGATAGCCTTGCTATCAGACAGGGATGCTTTCTCTACACTAGATTGATAGTCTGCCTTCTAGGCTTCTCCACTTAGAATAAAAGAAGAGCACTGAATGCATAAGGGGCAATTTAATGAGAGCTGTGTGACTTTCACTGAGGTGTTTCAGCTTTATATAGTGAAGCAAGAGTTTGTCTGATAGAAGTGTATGGATTATTTTTTCCAGAAATATAAAGGTGCAGTGACAGAACCAGAGATAGAAGATATTGCTTTATTTTAAAAGCTGGCTATGACAGCTTTGATTATGCTTAGAAAATGTGAAAGAAAAAACTTATGTTGGCTATTTGCATGTTATTCAGCAGGTTTTACTTATGCCTTCCACTCCCACCATGGTAGGTAGTTAGTTCAATTATATTTTTTTAATACATGTGTTGATTTCAGTTTTTCTCATTATTCTATTTTCCCTTGCATTGTCTATACATGAAAAAAACAAATAAAACCACGAAGAAGCAATGCATAACAATGTTTAATGACTGCTGGATTCTTATGTCATGATTTAGACACTTTAATTACCTTAATTTAATCAAATTCAACTAACTGTTGGTTGGATTGATCTCCATTTGTGCAACAGTTGTCAGCATGAAATCTGTGGTAAGAAATATCATTAAATACATAGAATTTTGTCCTCTCTATAGACTTTTTGCTGTTTAAAATAAGATGGCATAATATCTAATGCAATTTTTCATAATTTACTTCAGTCAAAAAACTTGGTCAGAAAAGTTTACTTTTTATTGTTTGAAATATAAAAAAAATTTGCAGTCCAGTGTTCCTGTCTTACCTATTTATCCATTTTCCAGCATGTCTATTGGCTGGCATCTCGATAGATCTGTTTAGATTTTAACAAAATTTAACATGAGTCTCTCAGGTATTCACAAGGAAAGTGGAGGGGAAAAATCAAAATATTTTGAGTCACTTATATCCTGGTTTCACTGGAAATCAACTTGACAAGTGGCCCAAACAGAAAAGCTTTGGAACATCCTCCTCAGTCCTGGAGACAAAAAAAAAGAAAGAAAGATCTACAAGACCCAGAGATCTCTGTGTCTCTTGGGATCAGGCAGTGAAGGATGGCCAAAGGCAATCCATAGAAATAGTTTATCATGAAACTGCCAAATGCTAAATACAGAAATCCCTTTGAGTAAACAAGGGAGAACCTCTACTAGGTCAAGACTATGATGTGCAGCAACCCAAAGCATTATGCATACAATGACAAGGTGATACCTAAGAACATTTACAATGCATAAAAAGAAAGCAACAATGGGCTGAACAGAAAGGGAGAGGAAAGAAAGCACTAATGAGAAACGTGACAAAAAAGGACAGTCTAATGGCATAGTTAATTTTTCTAATTAAGTTTATTTGGAAATAAAATCCAATCCCTAAACTCCAAAATGGGAGAAGTTTACTATTTGGGTCATAAGACAAACTCTGCCAAACTGTTTAGAATTCAATAAAATATAACAATATATTTATAAATCTTTGTCAGCTATTCAAAATGCCCTTCCCTTCCCAAAACCTTCCCTTCCCTTCCCTTCCCTTCCCTTCCCTTCCCTTNTCTTCCTGAAACCTTCCCAAACCTTCCCAAACCTTCCCTTTCCAAACCTTCCCTTTCCTAACCTTCCCTAACCTTCCCTTTCCCTTCCCTTTTGCTTTCCCTTCCCTTTTCCTTTCTTTCCTCAACATCTTTTTTAATAAACTGGTTTTCCAAAACTTGATGAAGAATATACTTAGTGATTTTTTCCCTGCTGTCTGCTGCATGAATTTAAGGCCTGAAGTAAAATTTTACATTACTGACAAAAATTGAGATTATTCAGTATGATTTAGACCAACCTCCCAGTTACAAAATTATTTCCATTTCCTTTTACCCTCTCTCTTGCAAGCTGCAGAAATCAATCTAACAATATAGCTGGAAGAAAAAAATATGAAAAAGACAATTTTTATAACATTTCCTAATGTTATCCCATCTTACACTTTCTATAAAATAAGTGAGATTATATTATGGATCAGTGGACCATCACTCCAGGCTAGCCATCTTGTATGATCACAGATAAGTTAAAGAGAATATATTTCTATAATCTCCTTTCAGTTTACAGCTTTTCAACCATGCAGAGCGGTTTGCCAGCAAATAAATAAATAAATACATCCTTGACACATTTATAGCCTGGTGATGGTGAGAGGGAAAATTGTTTAAAGTCCAAGTAATCAGACTATTACCAAGATTACGTGGAGAGGAGGGAAGAGGGGGAAGGGGCGTGCAGCAGTTTAAACAGAGCGTGCTGGAAGGAGCCAAGGGGGGGAAGTGTCCCTCGGTGGCCGCCGAGCATCCATCCTAGCGCTGTGCTCTGCTGCCACCTTGGCCGCGCCGCGGGACGTGCAGGCGGCCCCGCTCCGCGCCCGCGGAGCTCCCGCTGCGCCCCTGCGGCACCGCTTCTCCTCCTGCCTGCGAAACCTCCCTCGACCAGGGCTGCTCACGGCCCCCACTCACGTCATCTGCTGTGACAAACTGGACAAGGATATATGTGATGTCTAAAGGGTCAGTTTTGGGGGAGTTTCGGGGGGGGGTTGAGTGTGGCTGGGGGCTGTTCCTCAAATGAGGTTTATTTGCCTGCTGTGCTTAAAATCGGAACTTAGAAATGTGGGAGGAGAACATTTTTTTTTCTGTCCTTTTGCTTACTGTAGGATTCTTCTCCTCCCATGTCCAGCCTTATCTTACACATTTAATGAAGAAAGCACTGAAATTCCCATCCATACATATGTACCTGTCTCTACATCCTTCCTACAGCAACGGCCACAGGGGCTCTGGAAGGACCTCCCAGAACACCAGCTGCAGTCAGAGGTCGTGCCTCCCCTTTTCCTTTCTTTGGGGGGGGAGGGGGGTGTAGAGTGGGGGCAGAGAAAGGTGACAGAAACATCATAACGCGCTGAAAATATATATAAATTAATATTAGGCAACCAATAGTTTGTTAATCCTGTTTCCCTGTTGTCTTGACATTGGGCTCTGGGCTGGTGGTACACACTTTGGAAAGCTTTCAAGCACTTCATTTCATCTTTGAATTGCACATGCTTTTCTCTCAGTTTCAAGGCTTTCTTGTACTTAGGAGGAAACATATTCCGACATGCTGGAGTTTGGTGGTGGTAAATATTTCCTTTGGCTACAAAGTGCATGTGTGAAAAAGGCTTTTCTTTTTTTTTCTTTCTTTCCTGAAAATATGTTTCTTTCTCACTTGCTCCTTTCTCTGTTGTAGTTAATAACCTGTAAAAGAGCTGAATCTGGAGATCTGAGTGAAATGGCACTTTTGGAACTGTACTTTTAACCACACCACGCTGGGGAAAGTGCAGAAGCTCTGTATATGTGCGTATGAGAGGAATGCATGCCATGCAGATGACTTTGCAGACTCGGTGACAGAGAGGGACCACAGGTGAGTCCCCAGCGATCTGCTTTGCCAAGAGGATTTTTCCAGCCCTTAATCACAGAAAAGCCCTCCATCTGCTCCCCAGAGTTGGCGGTTCTCATCTGTTTCAAGTGAAAATAACCAAGAATAGAAAATGGCACGTAATAAAGAATCCCCAGCCAAGTAGCCGTGCTGTCTTGCATTCCCCCCAAACCAGCATTGCCCGGTGCTGGGGTCTCTGTCCCCGGGCGAGAGAAAGATCTGCAAAGGGTTAAGCCGATGACTTGCTTGCTAGGCAAAGTTTGAGGAAGAATATGTCTGAGGCTGGATACGCTGCAGCCCCGCGTTTGAAATCTGTCACCCTCACTTAGGAGCGCCGCATCTCTGGCTGTCACCGGTGAATAATGATCGCACGGCGATAAGATCGCTCGGCGGCGGTGCGCCGGGGCCGCCCGGGGGAAGAGAAGACAGGAAATTGCGAGGCGTTTAGCCGCTTCAACGGGGTGTTCTTCAAGTGTCATCGCTGGGTGTCAGGGTCAAATGACCGGCTGGAGAGCAGTTTGGGAAGATAATTTCTTTCCTCCTTTCCTTGAGAGCAACCTTGGGTGTTGGTGACCATTGGCAGCTATGGAAAACAGAGACTTCGGTGGTGATCCTTAAAACAGTACCATGCTGGAGCCCAGTTCTGCCACTTTCTCCCCTTTCAACCTGCCGGACCCGGTGGGCTTTGGGTGACCTACCGAGAAGGACCCCACTTCCGCAGGAACAGGTAACGCCTGATTAAGTCACTTTCTGGGTTGACACGATCTTGATTTGACCAAAAGGTGTCCCGAGTATCATTCACTGATTTGAAGTGTAGGCTGGTTGAGGGTCTAGGGACAAGGAGAGGAACAGGAATAATTAATTACGCCTAATCCCTCTGAGACTGTGGAGCAGGGCAACTGCCTGCAGCCTTGCAGAAGTTTCTATCATTCTCACTTTCCTCTGTGATTAGGGGCATAGAGGGCAGAAATACCTGTGATCGACAATGGCCAGCTCTGCCTTCTGTGCTCACGACAGGTTGCTAGTATCAGGGACGTGGAAAACAGACAGACAGGTGGACTGAGCATGAGAACAGGGGNACTGGTTGTCCATCAGTTTCATGAAGGAGATATAAATCATGCTCAAATAAGAGCTCTGAAAAGTATGCAGAGGCAATAAAATGAAATTAAATAAAATGAAATAAAAAGAAAGAAAGAAAGAGAAAGAAAGAAAAGAAAGAAAGAAAGAAAGAAAGAAAGAAAGAAAGAAAGAAAGAAAGAAAGAAAGAAAGAAAGAAAGAAAGAAAGAAAGAAAGAAAGAGAAAAAGAAAGAAAGAAAGAAAGATTGATTTTAAAAAGTTAAAAACTACCTAGAAGATTAGTCTTTGTACTCTACGGGACTCCTGATCCTTTCATCCCTCGGGACCAGCTGGCAGCTGCGAGCAGACTCGACTACAGAGCAGCCCCTGCTCTGAGGCGGGGATGCAGGCTCTGACCGCGGGATTGACCCGTGTCACACCCTCTTCTTGCCGGCTGGCTGGGACCGCCGGAGGGCCCCGGGCTGCCTCACCTCCATCCTGGGGTTGTAAAGCAGGGAGGGAAGTGGGGTCTCGTCCTTAACTCCCTTTCTCTTACTGAGTCCCCTGAGAAATGCCGGGCTACCTGCGCTACCCTGTTGGTGCTCGCTCCCCACCCCCATCACTCCGCGTAGGTGAGGGCACAAGTCCTTCTCCGAGCGGGCAGGCGGTGCGGTGCGGTGCGGCTCGGCTCGGCTCGGGGCTGTCCAGACGCGGGGACTTTCCGAAGCCCCCTTGGAGGGCAGGGGATGGAGGACAGGGCGAGCCGGGGGCAGGAGCTGCGCCGAGCACACGGCGGCTGGGCTGACCCTCGCCGGGGCTCCTCGCCACGGCTTCACTGAGCCTTTGAAGTAGTGAGGAGTTTAGCCCCCCCCAAGCGAAGGGCGAAGGAGGCGCGGAGCTAATGGCGAGTGATTCAGCTTTTGAGGTACGGCCGAGAAAATAGAAGCCACTGAGCAGCCAGCGGTGAGGGGGAAGCCAGCCCCGAGGCATTTCGGTTCCCTTTTCTGTTTCCTCGACACATGGCATTGATCAGCTCCCTCTCCTCCATCCCTCCCCAGCCCGTTTCTTAAAGTAACTCGCAGCAAAAGCTGTGCTGTGCGTTTTCTTTACTAATGGAGGAGTTTGAGGTAAATTCTCTTCGCACACCCCACGTCCTACCTTGACAGCTGTATCCTATCGTTCAAGTGCTTCTCGGTATTAAATAGCCTTGTCTTTAAGTGGACTTGCCAGGACAAGGCAGTAGCCTACTAGGGAGCTGGACGGCGGGGGAAGGGTTACTCCGAAACAAGCGCAGACACCCCGGCATGCACACACACACACACACACACACACTCATTCACTCACATGCACTCGCACTGAATGTGTACAGGAGAAATAGGGTGGTGGGGGGGAGTAGGTGTTATTACCGCTTTAGGGCAAAAGGCGGTTTCTCCAGAGGTTTTTAAGTCTTTATGACTGATGATGAAAATCAGACAGAATACTAGAGGAGGTTTGTCTCTTCCCTGAGGCTTGGGGATTCTTTTATTCTGTGTTATATTTGTTGCATACTGGTACTGTGTATCTAAAAGTACGCCAGGGAGGAAGGAGAGGAAAAGAAGGGGGTGGGGGAGGCGGCTTGTCGGCGGCTGCACATGAAATATCGCCATGTTGGTGGAGAACACGGCTGTAATTACTGCTAGCAAGGGCATCTCCCAGAGCCGCCGCTCGGGGAGTTTTTCAGCTCACTTCCCGGCTTCCCTTCCGATCCGCTCCGATACACTCCGAGAGCCCCCGGAGCAGCGGTGGCGGGGCAGTCCCGCCGCGGAGGGCGGCGACACCCGCACCTCCCTCTCCCGCAGCGCCTGCCCAGCGCTGAGGCTGGGCGGGGATCGGGGTCTGCGCAGCCCGTGCATCCCCCCGGCAGCGCCGCCCGCTTGGTTCCCATTGCTGAAAGCGGGGGAGAGGGCGAGTCCAAAAGGATGAAGCTCGCTAAATTGTCCTCAGCCACCTAAGGGTTAAAAGCGGCCGGGGGGGACGGGGGGACGGGGAGGGAAATAAAGAAAGAAGAAAAAAGAGAAAATCTAGCCTGACTTTGCCTCTTGGAAAGCTTTAGGTTGCAGCCCTGCCTTCCAAGCATTCTTTAAACTAGAAATGTGGGAGGGACTCCAGGAGAGAGAGAGAGAGATGGCTATCAACTGAATTCATTACTGTAAACATCTCCCTGGGGTGTCAGGCAGGGAGGAAAAAAAGGCACGACTTACATTAGCAGGGAATAGTGAGATGTGAGGCATCATTACTGCTAAGATCAGCCTGCAATCCCGGCTGGAGGCAGGCGCAGGACTTGGAGAGAGCCAGACACACACACATATACTCACATACATGGGTCCGATGCCTTCTCCGACTTACGAGGGTCCTGGGTCGCCGTGCGTGCTCCTCATGTGATCCTTTCATCATTTCCAGAGGACAGAAAGAGAAAAAAAAACAAACAAACAACCAAAAAACAACAACAACAACAAAAATCTAGAAAGAAAGAAACCCCAAGACCAAGCGTAGCCGCAGTCCCCTCTCGTTTATTTTTTTACCGGAGAAGGAGGAACGGCGGGGGAAAGAGAGAGCGAATCGAGGAGAGAAAGTGCGTTGGGAATGCCAGAGCCGTGGGCTGCGCGCCGGAGGAGGAGGTGGCGGAGCAGGGGGTAGGACGATGCCGCCGCCTCGTAAGGGCGGAGGAAGGCGCGGGAGGCGCGGGGGTCGCTCGGAGCGGCGGGGAACGGGCCCGCGGGGCCGGCCGGCAGCGGC